>PVJA010014068.1:34283-48278 GCA_004027025.1 Myocastor coypus
CACTAAAGATTCCTAGAAGTTCAAATTATATTTAAAGAACTTAATAGCTCTTCTTTTATTTTTGCTGATAAGTGTAGTATTCAAAACATGTGTGACACATGGATCTCCAGTCCTACTGAACTTACATCAAAGACTCCAGAGTTGATGATATTGTAATTTATGGCTATGGTGTTTTCTGGAGCATTTGTCTGCAGTTGGCTTGAATAACACTTTGAGGGTACAATGATCCAGAAAGATGAAAGCACATGACACTAAGAAGCCCTCCAAGGGCATTGCCACTGGACCACCTTCAAGCCTCACTGTGTCTCTCTGCACTTTCCACCTGTGACTGCTACCACTGGGCTGCAATGGTGGTGCTCCATGGTATACGAGCTTCTTCAGTGTCCCTGGGTGATCAGTCAGACTTATAGCTGCCTGTGCATTAGGTGACTACTGGTAAAGTAGTTTCTCGTTTGTTCTCATTGTAGTTCTGCAGAGCAGCCTGGGTCAGGAAACCCTTTCTATGCCCACTTTTGTTGGGATGATAGCAAATGCCACTGAACCCCACCCACTGAGTGGCATTTTGAGAAGCCATGAATAAAGTTGTAAATGGCCACACAAGACCATCTCTGGGTACTTTGTGTGCTCCAGGACCTGCTCCAGTATCCTAAAGCTGAGAGGGTTAGATCCCACATAATTGTAATTTATTCATGACACACTGATTGGCAAGCAAAAGATAGACACATTTTTGTTCCTCTCTGAACTTCATTTCCTTATCAACCATTTCAGTGGTTGCTTCCACATGAGAACAATATTCATGAAACAAAAGCAGACGTAGTGACTATAATGAGGCAAACAAAAAAGTAATTTAGATGGCAAGTGCTCTAGGCCCTTGTCTGGCAGATGCTAAGCAGGGAGGAGTCTGTGTTGAGTTGTATTAAATTAGAGAAAGTTTCTTAGGACCTTTCCCCAAGAGCAAGAGAAAACAGAGGGTGGTGCTCAGGTGTAGCAGAAAGCGAGTTGTTTCAGAAGTGCAAGAAGCCCCAGAAATCGTAGAAAGAGGGAGGTGAGGTGAAGTTGGGAAAGATGCTGCCCATCATCATAGCTTAGGTTTGATGACACTTACTAGGTTCCAGGTAACATGATGCTGTATTTACTGATGTAGTCTGCACAACACACCACAAATGGAATACTGGAATATTATAGTCTCACTGGATAACTGTGAATAATGAGGCTCAGAGATGTAATTTAAACATTAAAAAAAATCTTTTCTTTGGTACAAGATTTTGTTATGCAGTTCAGACTGATAGTGATTCTCCTGTCTCAGCCTCCCCCAGAGCTGGGATTATAGGTATATACCTCCATGCTCAGTTTTGGTGGCTTACAGGGTGTGCCCAGGGTTCCTGGGCGGGCACGGTATGTGGCACTGGGAATTGAATCTGGGTCCTTGTGCTTGTCAGGCAGGCACTTAGACCACCAAAGTATCTACCCAGCCCTCAGAGGTGTAATTTAAACTGTCCAAGCCACGGAGGTGTTAGATGGAAAAGCCTGGACTCCAGATGATGGGTAAAGACCCCGCAGGAGAAAGTGAAGCAACACCTGCAGTCTCTCACACACTTGTTCCATGGATCTTTTGCTGTGCTCTGGATGCCTTGTTCTTCATGGGTGTTTAAAAGGAGGAGATGGACTTGACTTTTAACACTTTCAAACTCTTTAGAGACATGGGACCTTAAACTTAAACAAAGCTTAAACTTGAGTGAACATTCAAAGCCATTGTACACCAACTCCAGACTGAAGCTTCGAAGAATACCTGGCACAGTGAGTGTTTAGCTGATACTTATTGAGTGCATGACATGACAGAATAGGCGGATGAGTCCTCTGTCTTTTCCTTCCTTCACCGTGCTGCACAGTCCTGTCCTTTCACCAGTAGCCCTTAAACAATGGAAGCCTCCCATCCCTAGGCATTTGTTTAGCTGTTTTCTGTCATCTGTTCTCGTTGAAGCTTAGCTGATTGCAGAATCCTGCTTGAGCCTTTCTCTGTCTGCTCCTAACTGAATGATGTGGCCCACAGAGGCCTGCCTGCTTTGAGTCCATACTTATTTGTGCAGAATTTTACGGACTCTGTGTGTTGTTGTCCTGGCTGGGGAAGGAGCACCCAGTCCACCCTATCTGTCATTCATGTTTGCTCAGTAGCTTGTACATAGTGGGTGCTCAAATGTATTAGGGAAATGACCAATAGGGAGCTTGGTGCTCACAGTAAACCTGATTCATCATAACACTGACACATTCCACCAAAAACGATATTCAGCACCAACTTTCCATGCAGTCTTCTGGGAATACCAACTACTGCTCAGAAGAGGAACACTTGAATTGGGACAAAATGCACTCATGCTCCTCATCATCACTGACTGTTGAGTAGCCAAATGCTTGGTTAAATATAGTATTATAGGCTCATTATCATGAAAAAGAAAACCTTGACCAGCTAGCCCAACGCTTTCACTTTGTCTAAGGGGCATTTTTGCTGGAAGAGAAGGCTGCAGAAACTGGCTGCTTGTGCTTTGAGTGGGCCCTCCCACTCTCAGTCACTTTAGAGACCACCTTGACAGTGCACGTCCAGCAAAGAGCTGGTTAGCTGTCAAGTTACAGCTTTCTAGATACCCAAATGTGGAGTTCAGAGAACTTGTTTGCTTGGGTTGGGTGCCTGTTTTTTTTTTTTTTTTTTTTTTTCTTAATTTAAGTTTGTGATTGACTGATGATGTGCACTGGCACTTTTAAGCGGTTCGAATAAAGCAGTGAGAGTTCAGAACAAGTGTAAATGGCCTCCAAGAAAAGGGGGGCGGAGGAATGACGATAATCTTTTTTAATGGCTGTAAAATGTGGAAAGGATAGATCATGAGCTCTCTGCATGGGGCCCTCGTCTGATCTCAATCCAGTATTGTAATTTAGACATGACTTTTTATTTAATTTCTGACTGAGAAAGGGAAATTAGAAAACAGCATTATCTCAGCTGCTTCGTTATAATGAACAATATTTCACAGTGCCAGCCCCGGAGTTACCTTCGCAACTTCTTTTATGAGGTGGATGCTGACTTCAGTTGCAGGGGAACATGAGTTTTCCCACACACTGGTTGCTTGAGGAACAAAATACAAGTATGGTTTTTAATTAGAAGCTGGTTTAAGGCTCAGGCAGCCCACCGGTTGGCAGGTAGGGGAAGGAAACAGAAAGATCATAAAACCAGGCGCTAGAAGACACTAAAACCTGGGCAAGGCTGCTCTGTATTACTTACATGTAAATAACAGCTCCCTTTAATCTCTCAACCTTGCTTGTTTATTTAATTTTCAAGTGGGGTGGGATTTATCAAATCTGTAATTAACCCTTCCATCTGACCAGAGCATTGCCTGCCTTCTGCTCCTTCTCCTCTCTGCTCCTGGCCACTAAATACATAATGGTCTGATAAATATTTAAGCAGTGATGAGGGAGATAATACAAGTAATCCATTAGAGTCAGCAGCCTGAGCCTGCACCAGGGAAAATGGTGGTGCTAAAGTGGATGGAGTACTACTAAAACCCCTGGCCCAGCAGTGGCATCACTTTGAGCCCCCTGCAGGGAGGAGACAATTGAGGCCCAGAGAGCCCTTACTCTCTCTGGCTCTCCCTGAGCTCTTGCCCTGGTTCCCTGGTCAGCCTCCCTGAAGAATGCAATGAGGCCCACCCAATATTCTGGAACAGAGCTAGGCATACAGTAAAGCTCCCTTAGCCAGATGACGTTGCATGGCTACCCTGCTGCTTCCCAAAGCCTCGAAGCCAGCCCACTGCTAACTGCTATGGCTGCAGCAACCACAAGCCCCAGCACGTATAGGGCCATCTCAGGTTCACTAGCCTAATGCTTACTAATGCCCTCTGTGGCTTTCAAGTGTCCTTCTTTGGACAACAAATTATATAATCATCCACCCATGACTTTTTAAAAAAATGTACTTAGCACAAGGTCTGTAGGGTCTCCCTACACAGATCAGACTCATAGCATTCCTCCTGGTTTCAGCCTTGCAAGCGCTGGGAGTACAGGCACATGCCATCAAGCCCAGTCTCAATCACCATCTCAGCATTCCCTGGGAGTGGGGCCACCACTGCACACTGGGGATCGAATCCTGGTCCTTCCATCTCCCTAAGCATGGGCTTTGATAGGCTGAGCCATATGGCTGGCTCTCACCCGTGATTTTTTAATAATGGACTTCAGAATGATAAAGAGATGGAGGAAGGAGAGAAAGTACAGCAGCAATTCTCATATATATCTAACACAGCCACAAAGAAGGGTTCAAAAATCCTACAATAGAGACCTTTATCCAGAAAAACACAAATGTGCGCGTGCGCGCACACACACACACACACACACACACACACACACACACACTACACTATACTGTGTATTGACTTTTCTATGAAAAGCTATGAAAAATAACCAGGATGATGAACTTTTGATGAAAAAAGTGTGATACTTGCTTACAGTTTTAGAGGCTTCATTTGGTGAGTGGTTGACTGCATTGCTTCAGGGCTGTGGCATCACCGGTGGGTGGGAGCTGTGGCACAGGGAAACCATCCACCTTATGGTTGGGAAATGAGAAGAGGAAGAAGAAAGGGGTGGTTGTCCCCCTCCTTTTGAGGACATTCCCTCATGACCTAGAACCTCCCAAAGGCTCCATTGCCTCCCGGTAACACTAGACCAGGGACTACGTCTCCACTACGTGGCCCTTTAGGGGACACGTAAGACCCAAGATGGAACACCTGAATTATACACTCTTGGGTTTTCTGAATTCTTCTTTCATCTCGCCTGCATCTCGTCGTGGATTCTAACTTAAGCAAATGTGCCAATCGCCATGGCTCTTTCAGAGCACAGCCTGGCTATGACCACTGAGTCATCAGCCATATGTAGTTTCCACCTCAACACCAACATGTGTATAGTGAACAGGTCAGTTGTGGTAATCTGTGATCATGTTAAATTTCCTTTACTAAAGATCTTTGATTGCAGAAGATCTTTTATCTATTACTAGCTACGGTATCATTCATACATTCCAATACACACCCATATAAGACTTCCCTTTATATACACATATACATTCAAAAAGAATATAATATGAGCTTCACAACACTCTCTTTAAATACTGCATTTCTACCCTTAGAAAATAAAGTATCAAGTTCACATTCTTAATGATTTTCTATTAGCCTTCCCTTACTTTCTCTTTTTTATAATAAAGGAGTACAAATTTAAAAATAAAGATAGTCCCTGTTATTCATATAGCCAATCTTTCTACTTCTTCTCTTTTATTCATATGTTCATTCATTTTTTTATTCACTGACTCATTCAATAGACACTCACTGAGTACTATATTTTGGGCTAAACCAGTTCCCAATGTGACCTACAAAGATCCTTCTGAGCTCTCAGTTTACCCATGATAAAGATGGCCTACTACTTGCTAACTTCACAGCTATCATCCAAGGGCTCCCTCATAAACAGATCTGACATAAATCCATGTGTTCCTTGCCCTCAACATCCCAGGGGATAAATCGGGAGACTGAGAAGGAAAGGGGCCTCCAGAGACTTCACACCATCAAGTGTATTTGTGCATTGACTTTCCCTCATCCCCCACCCCCAGCCTGGGTCTAATGTGGCTCCTCTAGGGAGCTGCCTTGAGCCAGCTCAGCTGCCCCAGCCTCCCAGGGGAGTAGGCTCCTCTGACCTTGACGTCAGTTTCCCTCACCACTGCAGTATCCTTGGGGCTTTTGCTTCAGGGCTAGATATGCTCATAACACAATGTGTGTGTGTATGAACAACATACATGCATGACTAGAAGCATAAGATTTTGTCCACAAAAATAAACACATACTTTCATACCTAAAATCTTCAGGGGTGCACACATTTTATGCACACTCAGTGCATACACACTAAAAGCATAGCAAACAGGAGATGCACATTAATCTTTAGATATCTGCAGGATTCCATGTGTGAGGCTCTTGGCTATATGCTGTGTGTGACTGGAAGAGTGAGAGTGCATATGCTTGTGTGAATGCACACCCTGGTCTTATGGCTATTCTCCATCTCTCCATGTTTCCTTCTTGTTCTTTCTCCTTGTTCTACTCATTGACATTGCAGGTAGCTGCTTGTAGAAATTGAGTTTTGCTGCATACATCCAGAGAGATGAGTTCTTTTGAATTCAGCATGAACATTTTAAAAAAATATTTTAGAGTACAAATTAGAATTAAAACATAAATTACAAGTGATACAGAATTTCACTTAACAAAGTAACATGAATTTCACAATATTTGTTGTAATACATAGTGTTGTCTTCCAACCAGTTTTTCACACTACCAGATATATACATGGAAGAAATTGAAAGAAGAAAGAAAAAAAGAAAGAAATCTATAAGACATTTAGAAGAGAAAAAGTACAAAGAATTGAGAAAAGAAGACAACACAAATTAAAGCATTAACTATTTCTTTCCACAAACCAGCAGAAATGCACAGTACAATTGTCCAAACTATCCTGCTTACACATGTAGAGAAAATTCTTTTCCCCATTCCCTGTCCTATTCTTCTCCTCAACTCAGTAGCTCTTTCATTTTGAATAAGTTCATTCCCTTTTTGCAGTATCTATTGTATCCTTCAGATTCCATTTTCTCTTTCAGGTTCTCACACTAAGGAGACAATTTGATATTTACACACAGCATGAGCTTTTGTGTCAAATAATATGCTAAATGTGACTGATACATGTCCACCACTGTCTTAGTCAGTGAGAGCTTATATAAGAGGATACTATCAACTGGATGTTTGGTCCTTGTTGTCCAAGACATCAGCCTCGTAACTCTGTGCTGAGGAAAATCGCTGTGGTCCTTGGCATGATCACATAGTTGGACACTAGGCTTATACAACAAAGAAGAATGCATTGCAGAGGCAGCTTGGGCCCCTGAGGTGACAAAAACATCCTAGGAAACAGCACTGGGATCACATATCATCGGACCTAGTGTCAAATTGGACTCAATTTCAATGAATAGAGAATAATATTGGAGAAGTTTTCATCAGCTCTCCTAAATTTCAGTTGCTTCATGTAAGAAATGAGGTCAATAATAGAACTTACTCATAAGTTGTGGTGAGAATTGGAGGAAAATTGTTAGTCAAGGATCTGTCACAGAGTAGGTACCCCCCAGCTGGCAGCCATAACTCTCTCTTTAGAGGTGAATCCTCAGAAGACAGGGAAGCATTAGCAGATAGGGCACTGCTTTAGTTTGGTTTCTGCTTCCTTTACTCATACTAAGTGCAGGCTATTGGTTTTCAAAGAAGCCATTCCTTTGCCTGAGGGATAAGGCCTTATGGTAGGACCGTATCACAAGCCTTGGGCTGAGAGGCCTTGGGGGAGTTATTTCATAGATAGACTTCTAAGTCCTTCTCCAAAGACCTCTCTCCCTATGCAGATTAATAATGGAGTTTTTGACCTTGTAAAGGCCACATGTATTAAGCCAGTTAGTCAGGCTTTTTTTTTTTTTTTTCATCATTTGACCCCTTGTAGAAATTGAGGGACTATGATTTGCCTAATTTTCCCTATCCTTGGAGCTTGTGGTATAAATTTCCAGGAGATGTTGACACAGGCTTTGGATGGATAAGAGAATAAAACTGAAGGCAAACATTCATCTCTTGACTAAAAAGTCAAACCTGCTACTAAATAGACAGACTGGCACATCAGTCCACTAGAGGTAACTGGAAAGGTGGGCATGCAGGAAGAACTTATGTTGCCAGAGAAATTCTTGGTAGTTCATAAGAGGTGGGACTCAGGGCCATTCTAAAGAGGGCAAGTTTGGATCTCTCACTAACTCACTATGGGAGCATGCCTGCTCTTACCAATATTACTTTTCATGGCAAAATGAACATTGATAATAGACTTGGAGGACCACAAAAGATGATAAAGGCCACTCTGTTCTTTGTTTTTTTTTTTTTTTTTCTGGTACCAGGAATTGAACTTAGGACCTTGAACTTGCCAGGTAAGCATTTACTCCACTGAGCTATCTTCCCAGCTCAACCAAGACCACTCTGAAAGAGTTGGATGGGGAACGAGAAGAGCATCCCCTGCCCCCAACACATCTTCGTGATGAGAAGTGCCCAGGTGTGCCGTCAGGGGCTAGTGATGGGTGCTGGTATGTACTAAATATACCCTACCTCATATGTTAAAGCCTAACCCCCAGTGCTCTTTGGGAATGAGGCCTTTGGGAGATAATTAAGATCGGATGAGATCACGCGAGCCTCATGGTGATATCAGTGTCCTTTTTAGCAGGGGAAGGACTAGGCCTCCTCTGAATGTGTACAAAGCAGGAAAAGAACCCTCTCTAGGATCAGATCAAGCAGTCACCCCATCTCAGACCTCCAGCCTCCAGAGCTGTGAGTGACAGAGGCATGGTGGTGAAGCTGCTCAGTCACTGGTATTTCATTACAGCAGGCTGGGCTGACAGAGGGATGTGTTTACGCTTTCACCCAGTGAGCCCTGGCTGCCTCCTTCCAGCACTTCTGCCAAAAGCCTTGTTATGCTAGCACTAGAAGTCCCTGCAAGGGCAGGGCCTGGATTTTCTGTCTCAAACCACTCCATCTGCATTTCCCCATGGCTTCCACAGGCATGTGGGAGCAGACCTCTCTGTACAGCCCTCAGACTCAGCAGCCTTGTTTGGGAAGGTGCCTGAGACAAAAGTTCAGACCCTACTCAGTGGGAAGGAACTTGCCCAGAGCATCTCCACACAGAACAGAAGAAACCTTTGCTTTTGGACCAGGACTTGCACACAAAAAAAAGTAGGCCAAACTCCTGTTTATACAGAACCTATCCTTCTCTACAGAGGTAGGTGTCAGAGATCGTGAGTGCCTCCTGACCTAATAAACCAAGCCGGTTTTTTACATATTTTCTCTAATATGTGTAACTGCTTATTAAACAAGATGACTGTGTTGCTAGGTCTAGTCTGGAAAACTTAGTTTGGAGCTGAAGATACAGGCAACTAAATTCTACCCATGACGTTTAGCTTTCTAGAGTCTCCTATAAAACTGAATACGGGAAAATCTAGTCATCCGGTCCTCATGACCCTCCTGGAGCATAGCCCTTCTCTGCTGCCCAGACCTGGAGTCACTTCCATCTGGCTTTGACCCTGTCTTCTGGAGCCAGTGCTTTAGCCATTACTTTTATTTTTAATTAATTAATTAAATCTTTTATTTGCTATGGTCTTGTTATACAGCGTGGACTCATAATGATCCTCCTGTCTCAGTTTCCACAGCACTGGGATTACAGGCATGCACCACCATGCTGTGGTCCAGTGGTTGGCTTGGTGTGCCTGGGGTTCTGGGACCAGTATGGCATGTGACATCAGAGGTAGAAGCCCGGTCCTTGTGCTTGCCAGGAAGGCACTTAGACCACTGAGCTATCTCCCCAGCCTCTTTACTTTTTTTTTTTTTTTTTTTTTTGTCTTTTTGAGACAGGGTCTCACTATGCAGTTCAGGCTGGCCGTGAGCTCACTTTGTAGCCCAGGCTGGTCTCGAACTTGCACCAATCCTCCTGCCTCAGCCTCCCGGGTGCTGGGATTGCAGGCATACGCCACCACGCCTGGCCCCTTTACTTTTATTATTTGAACCAAGAATCAAACTCAAGACCTCCTGCTTACCAACCAGGCACTGTGCCACTGACCCATCTCCCCAGCCCACTCATGTTTCACACTGGAAGAATTTTGCTTCTGCATAGAGCTTTCAGCAGGACTTCTTCCTGCAAGAATCTGAGAGCCTAAGTCCTATTAGGCTCCAAGAGTTTGTAAAGCTGTAATGTTGGATCTTTTCCTGGGGCTAGTTATATGTAAATAAAGGCCGTGTTTTAATGACAATAGTAGACTTCACAGCCAGCAGAATTTTAGAAATCAAGAGAAGTCACCTTGGCTGACTTCTGGCACACCATCCCTTCCCTGTGCACATGCTAGTAGCTGACCTTGGGGAGTCCAGGGACAGTCTTCCTGCAGCTGCATGGCCCATTGCTCATGACCAGAAAAAAGGGGCGAGAAAATGCGAGTAAGGTCACAGATAGTAGAAAGTTTTTTTCTCTATCTGTATGTTGCACCTGGATCAATAAACAAATTTTTTAAAAAATTGTTATTCATTTTACAACTCAATAAAGCTTAATTATGAGAAAACAGGAAAACAGGCAGAAGCCATGCTCATATAATATTGTATTCCTCACAGTAATTCCTGTGGGGCCCTCACACTTGCACTGCAGTATGGAACAAACCAAATTACAGGGACTATTCAAAATTCATTTAAAAACATCATTGAGGAGCATGATAATAAAAACACAATGAGAAAGACAAGCTCCAGTTGTTAATTTGTAGTGCCATGTGTGTTCATGGGGGTCTGTACGTGTGCTGTGGGGGGAGTGGTGTGAGAATGCATATGTAGCTTAATTAGATTTGCCAGGAGCAGCTGGAGACCAAGGGCTAGCAGGTTTGAGGTAAAGGGTTAGACTGGCCTGAAGGGCACATGAGGAGGGGTAGGAGGCTATTGGAAAGTGCTTGCAGTCATCTCTTCTGTTTGATTAAAAGTCAACCAGATGATACTGGAGCATGAGTCCCAGAGTAGTATTGTGATGACCAGCGTGTTGGCAAGAGACTGGGGAGTTCCCAGGGTTCAGGCTCAAGGACAGAGTGTGCAGGGAGTAACCAGTTCTTCCTCATCCAGCAGGCGTGCCTGCCTCACCTATAGGCTGAGTCCCCCACCTGCGATGGATGTTCTCGTCCTAGCAGAGAGCATTGAGAAAGATGCTGAAGGCTCTCGGGTATCTAGTTCTGTACTGGGAACTACCCACTTTCCAGTGGAACCTTGCACTTGACATTCAAACCCAGCCTGGGCAGGAATCCAGCCCTTTGTGATGAGCCCACCAGGCTTGGGTTCAGAGCTAGCTCACCCAGCCTCTTGGTGTTAGCTGCCTGTGCTTACCTGGAATGGGCCCCACAGTCTGAGTTGATGATCCTTGCTTCTTGCTCTCTTGTTATCTGACTTCATCCATTCTCTCTCAACTTCCCACCCCCACTTTTTTCTGAGATTGCCTGACTCAGCCCTGCATTTAAAAAAAAAGTATTTAGTACAGGGTCTACAGGGTCTCATCATGCAGATCAGACTCATAGTGATCCTCCTGTTTTCAGCCTCCCAAGCCCTATCCACCATGCCCAGTCTCAGTCACCATCTCAGCACACCTGGGATCGAACCCCAGTCCCTGTACTTGCCTAAGCAGGAGCCTTAGTCCGCTAAGCTATCTGGCCAGCCCTCCAACCCTGCACTTTTACTTTCCCAAACTTAACATATTGAAAGAAAGTTAACCTTTCCCATCTTCCCACGCTAGTGCCATTTGGCCACTGTCCCTGTTGGGCTCTTGGATCCATTCATTGCTTTGGGTCTCAGTTTACTTCTGGAAAATAGGTGTCATTAAGTATTCCTTCCCCCCTCCCTCCAGGAGTGTTTGCCGAATTAATTAATTCTCTTAATTAATTAATTAAGTAAAGTGCTTTGAGATACTTAGACAAAGGTGCACTAGAAGTGCAAATTATTGTGTATCTTAATGAACCCTTCTTTGGAGATAATTTACTCCTGATTCTGAAGGGAAACACAGTGGACCCTAAGGGAGGAGCAAATGACAAGCTGGCTTTTGTGTTCATTTGGGGAAGCAGGAGGTGGGGTGGGCTGTTACATGAAATTATTCTCTTCATGAACACTAAGAGGATTCACCCAGGGTCCTTTCCTTAGCCCACTGCCCCACCTCAGCCAGGATTGTTAACCTGTGTGAGCCTACAGGCTGAAGCTGGCAGCTCCAGAGGCAGGACGGTTTTAAGATTCCTATCTGGCTTCTGAGACCAGGAAGTTACTAGTATCAGGGAAATGGAAGGAAGGAAAAAGAGAGAAGAGAGCTAGGAAAGAAAGGAGAGACTGGCGAGGGAGAAGGGGAGGGCAAACACTTCTCTTTCTGTGTTGCTCTGATTGTGAGACCTCGGCAGATGAGACACACAGAGAGGCTGTCAGGGCTGAGGGTTCTGGCAGATTCAGGTCCTGCACTCCCACTCCCCGTTTTCCTTTCAGTAGCCTTCCTTACCACACCTGAATTCCAGCAGCCTCCATCCCTCCCTCTCTGGCTTCTTTGCCCAGACCTTGGCTAAGGCATGAGATGGACACATGATATCTGCAGTGCTCTGACCTCCCTGTTCTACCTTCTGTCTTGTCTGAGACCCCTCTGGTTACATTCTGAGGCTCCCAGAGGAACAGGGAACTAGAGCAGACATTATTCAGCTCAGTATGGGCAGCATGTGTGGACCCTGATACCAAAGATGTGAGAACATGGCTAAAGGCAGGGGATGATTTTGGACTTGGAAATGGTTGGGGCCAATTATTCCTCAATTCATACAGGGCTAGTGGCTGTGGCTGGCTCATTGTAACTGGGGGCCTGAGAAAGTGGTCCACAGGGCTGGGAAGGGAATCTCTGCCATCTTTGGGGCCTTCTTTCTCACAGCTTCTGAGGATGCAGAGGAAAATAAAGTGGAGTGTGAAGCAAAACTATTCAGAAGTTTTATGAACAGTAATCTGGAGAAGAGGGCCAGGCTTCCTATGTTAACCTAGCAACCGTTCTTGTGTGATAGGCAATGTTGCCAAGTGGTTAAAGCAGCAGTGATGGTAGCAAGCTGCTGGGTCCTGTCTGGTTCTACCATCAGAAGCTTCCTAATCTTGAGTAAGTGCCTTTCCTTTCCATTCCTTGTGTCCCCCATCTATGCAACGAGGATGCTAAAATAATTTGAATCCATGATTGCTATGAATAACACATGTAATGATATATGTAAAAATGTTGGTCCATGGTAATTCCTCAATCAGTACTATCTATTATCAATACAGTGGGTTTTTTAGATGGACCAGAGAAATGACTGTGATTCTAAACTGTACCTACTGAGAAAGAGATTATGTGATAATCATTGCTTGGGTGATTTTATTTTATTTTATTTATTTATTTTTTTTGAGTTTCAATTTTTTTATTGTTTAAATTTAACAATGGTTATATTACATATTTTCATCATCAGATCAGTTTAGATTAATACATATAGGTATATAAGATTGATCAAACAATTAAATATTAACCTTTCTAAATCAACATTACTTTTTTTTTTTTTCTTTTCCCCTTTCTTTTCTTTAAAAGTTAACATATTGCATATTGTCCTCACAATCATTCTACGGAGTACAGTGTGTGGGCATGACCCACCGCCCTATTGATGTTGCTTACAGAAAAAAAAAAGGAAAAGAATATACTTCTCTTTGGACTAAGAGGAAGCAGATACATACACAGTCAAATGTTTTGCAATTGCAGTGGGCCAGCAGTGAAGCTTGTGATGTTGGAGGCTATTGAATCTAAGCCTCCTAAAGCTCATCTCACCAATCTAGCTCTGCGTTTCATGCATTGTAATTAAGGATTTTTTTTTTTTTCTTGCTGGTTGGTCAAGGGCAAGTCGAAGCAAGACCTGTAGAACAAAACATTCATTATTTTTTTTTTTTGTATCTTTCAGGGTCAAATCCCCTCAGGATTAAGTTTGAGACCATAGACAGTACTTTGTAGAACTGTTGTTCATGTCAGCCTTCGGGACGAGTCACGGCCATTGCTTGGCCATTTTGCTTTCTGTGAAAGCCTGAGAGAATGTTTTTCTCTGGGTGACTCTCCTTAAACGCACTGTAGTTCATTCATCCCTTTCCTCTGAGGTCCCATAATCTCCTTGACCAGGAAATTTGGGACACCTCTGAGTTATAGGATATTACAGCACAGGTTCTCTTATATCCTGGGTCTTTATTGACCTTGAAGGGCTAGGGCCAAAATATTGGCTATCCTCATAGCCCTTCTTTTTCTCCAATTTTTGGTCTGTTAACTTACATTCTTAACCCTTCAGCAGAAAAGCTTTGTGATACTATTACTCTATAACATAGGTACTTGAGCTTA
>PVJA010014069.1:0-48226 GCA_004027025.1 Myocastor coypus
CCCGGAAAAAAAAAAAAAAAAAAAAAAAAAAAAGAATGTTTTGTTATACAGGTCTTGCTTCAACTTGCCCTTGACCACCCAGCAGGAAAAAAAATGCTTAATTACAATGCATGAAACACAGAGCTAGATTGGTGAGATGAGCTTTAGGAGGCTTAGATTCAATAGCCTCCAACATCACAAGCTTCACTGGTGGCCCACTGCAGTTGCAGAACATTTGACTGTATATGTACCTGCTTCCTCTTAGTCCAAAGAGAAGTATTTTTTTTTCTAAGCAACATCATTAGGGAGGTGGGTCATGCCCACACACTGTACTCTGTAGAACGATTGGGAGGACAATATGCAATATGTCAACTTTCAAAGAAAAGAAAGGGGAAAAGAAAAAAAAAATAATAATAATGTTGATTTAGAAGGGTTAATGTTTAATTGTTTGATCAATCTTATATACCTATATGTATTAATCTAAACTGATCTGATGATGAAAATATGTAATATAACCCGTGTTAAATTTAAGCAATAAAAAAGTCATATACAAAAAATAAATAAATAAATAAAATAAAATAAAATAAAATCACCACGAACTCCTATGGTTTTAAAAATATCCTCTTTAGTTGTTGAATCCCTGTGTTTCTTTTACTTGTTTAGCTATGAAATGTCTTAAAACAGCACTTGTTGTCACTATCTAGTTGAAATATCAAGGAATATAATTTGAAAGAAATCAGACTTGGAGCTAAAGCTCACAAAAAACATCACTTCTACGGTTTCCATCTTTTATCCTGTGCTCTTATCCTAGAATCCAAAATAATATTGTTCTATCCATTGTGAATATGCTGGCAGAAAATGTTCTGCTATACCATACTGGAAATGTTGTGTTCCTCAAATGTTCATTAAATGAATTAATGATTTAATAAAATGAAAAATACTGTGAAGCACTTTGCACAGTGCCCAGGACAGAATAAAAAAGTAATAAATGTTATTAATACTGCCTAGTTTCCATGATTTAGTGAGAACAGAAAAACTCAAAACTTGTTATTGGTCCCTTTCTAAATGACTTAAAGATTTAGAGAGGTGCCATTCACAAGCACTATACAGCCAAATGATTATGGCACAGTAAAATAACCTTTCACACAGAGGAGGCTGACATGAAAGTTTATGAGAACCACAGGAAAAAAGTTCTTTGCTCACGGTAATAAACAACAAATGGCAAATTTCTATAAGAAAGAAACAATTCTGTGATGCTAGAAGGTAGATTTAATATATTGAGTTTTTAATATCTTTACCATAGTTGCAATTATTTACAGTAACAATATAATAACCATAAAGGAGTTCAAGCAATTTATTTTACTTCTGCTCCTACCTGGAGCTATAAAACAGAATAGAACCTCTAAAAACTGGCACTAGTTAAGATTCTGTGGATCAACTTCCCTAAAAGGAACGTATCTTGTCTGAGAATTTCAAGTGTTTCCTAATTTAGTAATGTACTGGAGTATGTTTCTTACTGACATCTACAAACTAATTACACTGAATCTTTTTAAAAGAGAATTGTTTTTCCCGCCCACAGTATATCAAGAAAGCATTAAGAAACAGTCCTGCTTTTAGAGTGCTTTCTTTGACCTAAAGCAGAGAAGTAAATTTTTATTTATAAATGTATTAACTCATTAATGAAAAATAAAGTTGCCAGCTTTTTGGAAAAGGAAAATCTAGCACGAAATTTAAATATTATTTATTTTAAATGCATTTAGTTTCATTTTATTGAGTCTAAAGAATGTGTCTGGCTTTGGTTAAGTGTGGAAAAAACAGCAGAAGTTGTGGCTTCAACTAGTTAAACCACAGAGAGACTTGACCACTGTGGCAAACTGGGAGGACAGAGGAAGATCAAGCCTCCAGCTGGGCTGATTCACTGATTTAGTAACGCCCATCAAAGGCGTGGGTGATGTCAAAATCACCTTTCCTTTCTGCCACTTCACCCCTAGCTACTGAAGCTGTTTCCCTCACAGTGATAAGTTCACCAGCAAATTCTAGAACAACTTGTTCATTATTCATCTATTACAGGCAAGAGTAAATCTTCCAACCAAGGAAATGAATCCTGCCTTTAGTTAGACTGAACCAATATACTACACTTGCCCATCCCCAGAGCAGAGGAATGACACTGATGGCCCTAATTCTATGGTTCCTAAAGTGTGTTCCATAGGCCAGCAGTTTAAGTGACCAGAAAGCTGGAAACCTGTTAGAAAAGCAAAGTTTGGAAGCCTCACCTCAGACCTACTGAATCAGAAATGCTGGGAGTAGGGTCCAGTGATATGAGGTTCAACAAATTCTCCATGCATTCTAAAGTTTGAAGACCATTATTCTTCAAAAACGACCCAACCCAGGTACAGGGAAGAGATTGATGCATGGGCCAAGTTATATTCTGTGAGAAAGTATGGGAAATTATGCCTGTTGCGCTACCAGCAATGTTTCCATCCTGGATTTTTAAAGAACAGTACTGATTTCAAATATTCTACTCCTGGGAGTGGGGTTGGGAGGGGTGCCAAACACAATACCAGTAAAGTAACAACTATATCTCCCAAAATCTCTTGAAATCTGGTGAGATGAAATTTCTTAGAAAGATGGTGAGATGGTACCAAAAAGAGCTTCAGTTCCAGTTCTATCACTTATTAATCTTGTGTACTTAAGAATTTCACTTAAATTCTCTGGATTACAGATTTTCCTTCTGTAATAATGTTGGGTTTTAAATTCCTAAAAATGGAAACAAATATAGCCAGCATTTATTGTGCACTTACTATATGCCATAGACCACGAACAATTTTATTACCACTATTTTTTAATACTTGGAGTAGCTTCTGTGAAGTATGTAACTTACCCAAACTCAGTGGGCTGCTTAGGTAAGAATCTATAATTCAGTTCACCCTGATTCCACAGTCTATTTGCTTAGCTTGGTTGCTATCTTACTGTCACTTGGTCACATTCTCATTGCTGAAGTATGATACCCTGCACCAACAACTGAAAGGAGGAGAGGTTTATTTGGGGTCACATCTCAGAAGTTTCAGCTCATGGTTGGCAGGCTCAAACACAGAAACGGCATGGGGAAGGGCCTACCACAGAGGAAACTCATTCAGATCATGGTGGCCAGGAAGCAAAAAAGAGAGGAGCCAGGGAGGCAGATACACCTTTCCAGGCCACACCCATACTGAATCATATCTTCCCATCAGATCCACCTCCTGACAGCAAGTTACAGTTCCGCCATGATTCAGTCATCTTCTTAAAGCCCCACATCTTAACCCCAAAGGCCTTAGGAAGACATTCTAGACCTAACTCGTAACAGCTGCTACACTATATTGCCCCCATTACCCCTCATCCCCTGTAAAACTAATTCCTTGTGATCTTTCTTTGCATATGGTTCACTACACTTTTTAGTATAGGGGCAGCACAGTATAATACAAAGAATGTAGACTTTGAAACTTAAAGTATGATTTAAATCTTGGCTTCACTCTCTTGCTATATGGTGTTAGGAAAGTTGCTTAATTTCTTTATAACTTTAACTATCAATGTGTAAAATAATATTTCACATTGTATTCTTGAAAATTAAAAGAGACAATATGTTTATAAAGATTAAAAGAGATGACACAGATAAAGATGCCTACCACAGTGCCCAGACAATAACGGATATTCAATAAAGTTTATTCCCCCACCTTGCTTACTTCTCAGAGGGAAATGTTAACTGCTGAATGAAGGAGGAATATTTTGGAATATTTATTTATATCCTAAAATAAATAGGGTCCATTCATAAATGGGCCCTATTAAGTACTTCTGGAAATAGAAAATTTCTGCCTATGCCTGCTCAGCTGAAATTCCTCTAGACATAAACACCCAGACCAAAGACCTTGTCTAGACGAGAGTAATTCTCATACCTCCCATCCATCTCCCTATGGCCATCATTTTCTGACCGTCTCGCCTCACAATTTTCTCCCAGTGAGATATACAGGGAGTTATACACTGAATCTGGAATACCATTGTCAAATTTCAGAAGTTTACCTTCTTGATTTGTTTTAATCTCAAAATATCATAGTCTCAATGGGGTAAGGAGTCTGTTCTTTCCTTTTGTAGGCTCCCTGCAGTACATCAGTAACACTACCCACAGAGAGTTTTGGGGAAGCTATATAGTTCATGACAACAAAAATCATGTCTCCCAAGAAAGAATGCTGCTTTTGAACATCTGTATCGAAGGGGAATGAATTCTATGCTATGAGCTCAGAAAGGTATGAGTTCTAAATATTTCATGATTCATTTCCATGAGTCTTACAGGATTGTTCAGGACATTTATTTTATGCATCTATTATTATAACATTTTTTAAACTTTATTTATTTATGTATTTATTTATTTATTTATTTATTTATTTATTTATTTATTTATGGCTGGCTTAGCCTGCCATGGGGGTGGGGCTGGTGCAGCATGTAGTGCCAGGGATAGAACTGCAGTCCCTGTGGTTGCCTAAGCTTGCCTAAGCAGGCACTTTAGACCACTGAGCTATCTCGCCACCCCTATTATAACATTTTTAATAGTGAGAAAAAACAAAATTAAGAAACATCCATTTTGAATGCTTGGAAACTAAGAAGCTCTTATGTTTGCTTTCAATTTTAATATATTATCATTGATTAAGTGCTCTTTATCATCTTGATGAATAACAGACCCCGTGCAGTATAAATTTACAATAAAAGAGAAGAGCAAATGTTCATGGCATTCTGTCTTCCGAGGCCATGACCCTTTATAGTGAGAATATGAAGCAAATGTGTGCTGTCAGATAATTCATCAAGAGAATAGTCCTCTGAAAGACCTTTTATTGTAATCAAGAGGCAATAATAGATCACAAAGATGAATACATGTTATTATTCCTCTGGCTGATATGGAAAACACAAAATTATAAAGGTTTACTTTATGGCCCTCTTTAATGCCAGGAAGGCTGATGGTCATTTATTTTTTATCTTTACAAGCAAAGGAGAATGTAAAATTAATAAAATGTTTATAAATTTCATGATTTATTGTGGGCCTGTGGTTTAGCTCAGTTGTTCAAGTGCCTATTCAGGAAACACAGTCAGTCACAGGGGACCAGGATTTGATCTCCAGCTCCACAAGCCTTACCTGGCCACTCTTAAGGCAGCCTGAGCCAGCCAAAATAAAAGTCCTTCTCAACTAAAAAAAAAAAAATCATTATGTGTTAATATTCTTAATCATTTAACCCTAAAATTGGGTAGTTTTCTATAAATTATATATATATATATATATATATATATATATACTATATTTATTTTGTCTTTGTGTAATATGTAATTATTTAAATGATACTATATGAATATATGCTTTTAGTTACTAGTAACCAAAGATGGCTCAGTACCAAAGACCTTCCTTAGGGCTCTGTATCATAAAATCTAGGGGCACTAGTATGTTTTTTAAGCTGATCAAATGACTTCAGTGTGTATACAGGCTTGACAATTATTCATCCACAAGATTTTTCTAATCACGCTTGACCACAGTATTTTTAACTTCACTAGGAAGGTATTTCTACTTCTAGTGATGCAGGATACCACAGTATAAATAGGGCCCTTTATGTCTGCCCTGATTCTTCTTTAACTTCCACTTGAGCAGAACATCCAAGACAGTCATTTTTTGGTATATGTAGGTGCACGTGCATGATGCTTAAGAGCAGAACTCTTTGTTCTCTTTCCAAATGAAATGTCTTTCAGATTCAAGGATGCTGAACAAAGAAGAACTGTCAGAGATGATCTGAAAGAGAATAAGAAGAGCTCAAGCTGATCCTGCACTCCTCTGTAATCACAACCCCTGGCTTCCCAAAGCAACATTTAAAAATCTGCCTCTTCAATACTAGAAGACTTCACTGTCACCCTGAGTTGCTGCCAAGGGAAGCCTCATTTCATACCTGACAGGAAAGACCCAAGAACAATCCGCTGAAGTGATGCAACAAGCATTCCACCCAGGAAGTCTTAGATCTATACTATGATTCATATGCAGCTACATGGCCATAGTATAAAAAACACTCAGTAACTGGACATTTCAAAATTGTTTTCCTTTAATGGACAGTTAATAAGCAGATTCTTTTCTAATGGGTCAGAGAACAAAGCAGATTTTACAATTGATACCACTCTCTTAGCTGCTGTCCTTCTGTCTCCAGATCAGGTTTTAGGAAATATCCAGAGAAGCTAAAAATATATACCCACCCTGAAAAGGCAATGTCTGTCCTAAGAAGGGTGTGTGGAGTAAAGAAGCAGCTTTGCTGGGGTCATTTGTCATAGCTGGTCAAGCACTGTCAGCTGTACATGTTGGTCAAGGCACCACAGTGATAACGCCTTTCAGGTAGATGACAATGAGATTGGCTTGTGGCCATCTCTACCCAAGTTTGTCTCAGAAATAGAGACTAACTGGTCCCTCACTGCTTCTTCAGTTTATTCACAGTGTGTCACTGAGTTTTTCCTAGCTTTTGTACAAATACTATTGACAACAAACAGATCAAAAAGAGATGAGGCCATTACAAATTTAAATAGGAAGCCTCAAATAAACATCAACTCCCATTGTCCTCACTCAAACGACCAGCTTGTAAAAACAGGTTGTGTAAGACAACTCAGAAAATATGAATATAGATTATATTCTTGATATTAATGAATTATTATCTGCTTTTGGTGTAATGATAACATTGCAGTTAGTTGGAGGTTTTGTTTGTTTGGAATATTTATCCTTTAAAGCCATACACAAAAATATTTACAAATTAAGTATAGAATGTCTTGGATTTGCTACAAATAGCTCCTTAGTAGGGAAAGTACTAAATAATACATGGAGGAAGATAAAACAGGATTGAATTAATAATTAAACTAAAGGAAAGGTAGATGGGAATTCATTATACTATCCCATTCCTTTTTGTTTTCATTTACATTTTTTTCATTAAAGTGTTTTGGTTTTACA
Source organism: Myocastor coypus (assembly GCA_004027025.1). Lineage (NCBI taxonomy): Eukaryota > Metazoa > Chordata > Mammalia > Rodentia > Myocastoridae > Myocastor > Myocastor coypus. The sequence goes on from PVJA010014069.1 coordinate 6,971, forward strand.
AAAAGATAAAAAGGTTAAAAGACTTAAATTTCACAAGATTATGGTTACAGTTCTTGTGTTCTATTGTTACTAATGTAAAACCTTTATTTATATTTAGAAGATATTTTTAAAGTTGCCTTCATGAAAAGCTAGGATAGGTAGTTCTGAATTGTCCCTATCTTTGAGTTAAGTGGTTAGTGCTCTTCCTAGGAAAGCAGCTCCAGGAGCAAACATCTGCTGGCAGGAAGAATTTCAAAGAAAAAAAAATTTTTTCAAGGTGTAATAAGATTGGAAACAACTAGTAGGGTTTTTTTAGAAACCCAGTAGTCTGGCAGGCCTGTATGCCCTGAACATAGGGTTTCCTGCGAGCTAGGCAAAGAAGTTGTTTGCCAACTACTTATTCTGTGTCCCACTGCTCTACATCACATTACTTCACTGTTGACTCTGTCCCATTAAAGGCCTTTGTGTTTGGGCCCATGGTTAAAGCTTCCTTCCACATTTTCACTTTAAGAATTTATCACTTGGTACGTTCCTTGCGTACTCCTTCAGGAAACAAAGCAATGCATGCACAAGCACATAAAACATTAACAATATTATTCTGATCTTGTTTGTTATTAAATATATATTGGAAACCCATCCAAGAAAGTAAAATAATTTTTTTTCTTTGGTTTAGCTAGGTAGAGTGGCCCATACCTATAATCTCAGCTAGTCAGAATGCTGAAATAGGAGATTCTCAACTCTGAGGTCGGCCTCAGCAAATTTGTAAGAGCCGAACCTCAGAACAAAAAATTTAAAAGGCACACCATACGTGTGAAATAAGCCCAAGAAAGTTAAATATTACACAGTTCCTCTTACATGAGAAACCAAAAACATAAATAGAGAGTAAAGTATAAGCAAGATGACTGGAAGCTAAAAGGCAGCATTGTTTGAAGGTAAGGAGGGGGTAATGTAGTAAAAAAAAAAAAAAAAAAAATGATCAAGATGTGCTATATACATGTACTGATTCCCCAAAAGGAATATAACTACAATGTTTTGCAAACATGCACTGATTAAAAAAAGAAAGACAGAAAGAAAGAAAGAAAGAAAGAAAGAAAGAAAGAAAGAAAGAAAGAAAAAAGAAAGAAAGAAAGAAATAGAAAAAGAAAAGGAGAGATACACAATTCAATGTAAAGGCCTTGGATTTGATCTCTAGTATCAAAACAAAATGAAACAAAATTTTCCTTTTCTAAGTAACACTTTAGTCAGTATGACTTATGGAAATTTTAAAGGCTGTGGAGTCAGGTAACCCCAAGTACAAATACCAGTTCTTTTCACTCACTAGTTAGTAAGAGTTTTGCCCAAGGCAAGATTCTTAGGCTTACCTAGTTCCTGCTTTGTCATCTTTAAAGTGGTGACTAAGCTAAGTCATATCTCTAACGCCCTGAGCACTATGTCTGGTGCATAGTGGACATTCAGTAGTTCTTATTTTAACTGTAGAAGCTACTGAAGATGTAAGTATTTCAAACACACTTGGAACAACTTGTCTTAGGGTTTCAATCTCACAGCAGAGTGAAATAAGCTAACAGAAAGAGGTGGTACCCTTTCACTGAGAGCTGAGGTTAGAATTTTTCTGCCTAGGCAACAAGACAATTATTCAAAACACAAAAGGAACCAACTTTGTATTTATCTCATTTCTATGGTAACCATTGTATTACTAGTGAAACAATTTTAGGCATAAATTGGACATGGTCTTCAAGGTCTCTTTATTTCATTTCATTTCTATATTTAAGTGTGAAATTAACAAAGATAACGTCCTTGGCTGGGGAACAGAAAAGGAGCTAGCAATTCTTTTAACTGACGTTTTTTATCAAAATTTCTGCTGCTTAAGGCCTCATGTGAAAAATGAATTTTTATTAGGCACTTAGATTTAGAATTTATTCTCTCTAAATAACTTAACTCGGCTAATGGCTTCACCACTCAGTTATCCAAACAAGAAGAGTGGGAGATACAGTCAATTCCTACATCTCTCCCTGCAGACTTTCAGTTAATTACCAAAACCTTCATCCTTCAGATACCTCTTGAAAGATGTTACACATACTTTAACAGCCACTGTTTTGGGTCAGGCCTTCAAGATTCTATACTTTAATCTACAACATATTAAACTTGTTTTCCTATCTCTAATCTCTTCCTTCTCCAACTTATATTCCTGGTTGCTGGCAAAATGGTCATTTTAACCTGCAAATCTGATCATATCATTACTCTGAGGAGAATATCCCAGTAGCTGCCACTTGTCTACAGAAGCCCAAACTCTTTAGCATGTCACTTTTATGATTTCTCTTTAATCTGCTTTCCTACCCATAGCACCTCTTCAGCATGCATTCATGTGTGGACTTTGTCCCTGATTCTCTAGTTATATTAAATATCTTGTCACTTTCTCCAAGAAGTGTATTCTTTCTGTTGCTGTTCTTTTGTGTGTGTTATTGTGCTTTACAAAACATGTGTTTCCTGGTTACTTAATAATCTTTGGACATACTTCTAAATTCTGCTCACATATACTTCTCTCGTGAATCTTGCCATATTATGAAAGTTGCTCACAATAACATACTGAGTCATACCTTCTATTCTCTGAGAAATTCTCATTTTCATGTATGTATTTCTATTTTAAAATCTTATTTAGTAATTTTTGTGTATGTACACACACATAACTACTGGCCTCTGAACTCTCCTAGAGGGCAACAAAAATCATGGTTCACTTATCTTTATCTTTGTAAGCCTTATCTAATACCTAGCCAAAGTAGGCACTCAAGAATACATAAAATGAATGAGAAATAAAAATTATGCATTTAAAAATTAATGAATATAATATAGTGAATTAATTAAATCTTTTTAAAAAGCTTATCTTATCTCAAATACACTTTACTGTCTCAAGTCTTAGTACCTCAGATGGTCCCTTCTAGAAAGCTTTCTCTCCTACTTTATCACTGATTCATCCTCCACAAAGCTGAGATTCCACTGAAAAGAATGTATAAATGTCCTTCCCTCCATTAGGCCTGGTCTGAACTTCTAGATTCCATACATCAGTTATCTGTCTCTTTTTGGCTGCTAATAAATGTCTTCTACATAAGTGGATTTTATTAGACTTTTGCACTTTATTGCATGTGCCATTAACACTGGATATTTATAAGGGATATATGCTGAGACCTCACAGTTCCAACATTTTGAACACAAAAATGTTGATGAAGGTGAAGCCACGTCCTTGTACTTGCTAGGCAGGTGCTTACACTACTGAGCTATCTCCCTGGCCCCATTTTTATGCTTTCTGAAATGTCTTTTAAAATATTTTACCAAATCTTTAAGGACCTTATCTTTTCTTATTGTGTTCTTAGTGTCCTTTACACATTAAAGACATCAGTGTTTTATGACGCAGTGTTCTCTAAATATTTTTACAGTCTATAGGTTCTCTTTCATCTTAACAGTATCTTTGAACAGTAATTTTTTTTATTTTGCATAAGTTTAATTTCTCAACTTTTCTTTTCCTGGATGGATGATAATTTTAGAGGATAAGAAATTTTTGCCTCATTCAAAGTCACAGAGATTTTTCTCTTATATTTTTTCTAGATGTTTTACAGTTTTAGATTTTATACTGAGGTCTACAATCCACTATGAGTTCAGGGTTTGAGATATGAATCATAATTCCTAATTTTGTACACATATACCCAGTTGTTTCAGCAGCATTTTTACAAATCTATTTATTGACCACTGAATTATTTCAGCATAGTTGTCAAAAATCAATTGGCTATATACACATTGTTCTATGTCTGGATTATTCTATTTCAGCAGTTGGCCAACTTTTCCTATAAAGGGACTAATAAAAAGGACTTTAAGTTTTTCAGCCTATATGGTCCCTGTTGCAATCACTTAGCTCTGCCATTATAGCACAACAATAACCATGGACAAAATGGAAACAAGTGTGAACATGGCTATATTCCAACCAAAGTTCATTCACAAGAAAAATTCAGCAAATCTAATTGGTCTTGCAAGCAATATTTTGACAACTCCTGCTCTGGTCTATTCCATTGAGTCACATCTATTATTTTGTTAATATCATGCCATCTTGATTACTGAAACTAGTAAATTTCAAAATTAGATAGTAGTATGTTGTAGAGCATTTCCCCATTCATTGCATTAGCCATCCTTTTGCAGAACTGTTTTGTTCTCTGCTAGTTCATATAAATTTAAGATAGCTTACTGGTTTCTATAAAAGAAAATGTTGAGCTGAGGATATAGCACAGTAGCATAATTGCTTGCCCAGAAAGCACAAGATTGTGCGTTTGATTCCCAGTACAAAAAAAAAAAAAATTGTCTCTGAAGTCTTTACTAGGATTGCACTTAATCTGAATCAATTTGGAAATAGTCATCTTAAAAATTTTGAGTCTTCTAATCTGTGAAGGACACAGGTGTTTCTTTCTTTAAAGATTTTTTTTCTAAGATCAATGTTTTACAATTTTCCTGCCTGTGTTTTGCTAAACTTATCCCTCAGAATTACATGGCTCAGATACTATTACAAAGTGATATTATTCTTTATTTCAGTTTTCAATGATTCATTGGAAATATATGGAGATACCACTGAAATTTTCATATTTTGCTGCATAACTCATTTGTTAACTTCAATAACTATTTTATAGACTCTTTGAGATTACCTTTGCAGAAACCCATACCATCTATAAAAAGAGACACTAATTATTTCTGCCACTTAAATCTCTTTGCCTTTTTTTTCTCTGTTCATACTGCAGTGTCTATGACTTTGAGGAAAGTGATAGCAGAAATGAGCCTGGGCAGTCTTTCCTTGTTCTTGACCTTATGGGAAAATACTTAGCTTAGTTGTGCTGGCTCAGTCATGTGAGAATACAAAGAGAACATCTACAAGCCAGCATGACCTCACTAGACCCGAATCTGTCAACCCCTTGATCCTAAATTTTTGTGACTCTCAGAACAGAAATAAATGTGTGTTGTTTAAGCCACACAATTCATAGTATTGTTATAGTGCTTTGAACTAATAAAAACAGTCATTAAGTATGATGTTAGCTGTAGATTTTCAGAAATATTCCTTTTACAGGAATATCTTGTATTTCAAAATCCCCTTTAAGTTTCAAAATAACTGTAATTTTATACTCACAGTAGCTCTGAATCTGATCAGTAAGAAAAAATTCACATGATGCCTTCATAATATGTATACCCTATTAGATACATTCTACACACACACACACACACACACACACACACACACACACACACACACACACACATGCACACACACAATGTAAAAACAGATATCTGAATTCCGTGCCTCAGATTAGCTGATCAGGTTAGCAGGCCTACGTAGCAACGACATCTACTGGCACAATCAAGACTGAGCACCCAGAGGAAATCAAAATGCAAGGCAGCCATTGAGTCTGCCCTTTGATAATAGAAGGTACACAAATCTGAATTTCTTAAGAGACGTCATGTACTCTTAGCTATGTATCCTCAGTGTCTAATGCCTAATCTGTCTCATTGAAAAGGTTTGATGGACGATCATACATATAATTGCCTATAATCTAACCTTGAAGACACCCACAATCTCTAAATTGGAACAACTGTGTTAGGAGTCATTTAAAATTTAAAAAATAAAAGATTATATAAAACAGAGGTTCTTTATCTCTGAAATCTTCTACATTTTAATAATGAAAATAAGTTCTATCTCTTCTAGAAAAAATAATTTTTTCATGAAGATCCTGAATCTTGTCTCTTAACTCAAGGTTAAGAATCCTAGACCCAGGACGTAAGAGGTTTTTTGGTTGTTGTTTATTTACCCAGTACTTGGAATTGAACTCAGGGTCTTTGCACTGAGCCACACCCCAGTATTTTTTTTTTTCTGACACGGAAGGCTTCAACTTTAAATTTGAAGACATGGATATATTCTAAATGCACATTGCTAAGTGAAAGAAGCTAGCCTCAAAAGGCTCCATACTGTAATTCTAACCGTATTCTGGAAACACTAGAACTATGGAGGCAGAAAAATCATTAATAGCTGCAAGAGGCTAGAGGAGGCAGCGATGAACAGGTTGAACAAAAGAGAAGTTTAGAGTATCATTATATTCTGTGTGATACTATAATGGTCACCTAATGTCATTAGACATTTACAAACATTTAAAGCATGTGCTACACAAAGAGAAAACCTAAACTGGGAACTTTATTAATAATAATATAATTGCGGTTCGACTGCGGTTCCATCCCCGGTACCACATGCTGTGCCAGCCCTGCCCTCAGGACAGACTCAGGGCAGACGGAGCCGGTCATGAAAATGAATAAATAAACAAACAAAAGTTCTGAAACAAGAAAAAAAAAAAATTCTTGCCGGGCGTGGTGACGCACGCCTGTAATCCCAGCACTCGGGAGGCTGAGGCAGGAGGATCGATGCGAGTTCGAGACCAGCCTGGGCTACAAAAGTGAGCTCAAGGCCAGCCTGAACTGCATAGCGAGACCCTGTCTCAAAAAGACAAAAAAAAAAAATAATAATAATAATAATAATATACTGACAACCACTGTTAAATTTTTGTTCTGAAATTCTATACTATATGTACTCTTGCTTGTCACTGTTTTTCTATTTTTGTTTCTGCTGCTTTTACTCTTTAAAATAAAATTTAAAAAATAAATACAATTAAAATAATAATGTATTGATAGCATATGAAGCTAATGAACAGGGTTAATATTATCAGATAGTACAGTGATCAGCAGTATTTTCCAGGTTCTTATTTGTCCTGATCAATGAATTGGCCAGTACAATTGCATGGGAAAGATTAATGTTTATTTTAGAGCAGTAATAAGAAAAAGAAGAAACACAATAGCAATGCTCAAGGGAAAAAAGGGTACTTTGGGGAAAATAGAAGAATAAAGGGAATACATCCTGCAGGCAGGACAAGCCTGCCCTCAAAGTCGGCGGCCACCATCCATGTCATATTTGATAGTTGATCCAGGTGGCTCCACTCCATCTCGTGCTCAAAGGCTGCTATCAGCTGCCAGGTCTGGCATGTTCGCATATCAGCAGATTGGTATCAGGTGCAGGAATCGGCCTGCTCCTGTGCCAGACCCTAGTGCTGCTGTTGCCTCATCGTCAATAAGTCTCCCCCTTGGTAGCTTGTGCTCAACTGCTCCAGCCATGTTGCCATGCCCTAGCTTCCTCCAACTATATTAATCATGGAGGACACTGTTAGCAAAGGAAAACAGAAAGGCAGGTAATTGGGAGCATATGGAAACTCTGTACTTTTGCTCAACTTTCCTATAAACTTAAATCTGCTCTAAAAAGCCTATTAAAAAGAAAAACATTAAGATATATTTTGTATCTATTTGTTACATTTCTAAAAGAATGCATAGAACAGATTTTTCTCTGCTGCAATTGTAAATGACATATAATCCATAAATGAAGTTTATTTTAAAAGTGCTCATGTAATCGAGTCTAACAGAGGCTATTTTGCTTGTAAAAGCCCTAAGAAGAAAAAGATTTTTCACTTAATCCCAGGTCTGATGAAATTAAACACTTAATTTGGTGTGCTTTTCATTTTGATGTCCCCTGAGACTGAGAATTGCCTTTCCCAGCCAGTACTGTAAATTGACTGTAAGTTGCTAGAGTGATAGAGGGAAGAAGGATGATTCTATTATAGCTACTGCCAAGAGCTGTCAGGCATAGGCAGCAAGCCACTGCCAAGAAATGCTTAATAGTGCAGTGGGAAGTTCTCTTCCCTAGATCCTTGTAAAAAAAAAAAAAAAAAAAAAAAAAAAAAACTGAACATTGCTTTGGGCTTGTCAGTTCAAGTGCAAAAAATAACAATAATAATAATCTTAGTCTTTAAAATTGATTACCATTTCATCCCAGAAAGAATAACAATGTGTTAGTAGCCTTGCATCACTGTAACTTGAGAAAAACAAGTTAAAGGAGGAAAGGTACTGCTTTGATCTTATGCAATTAAATGTGTTTACTGTTTGAGGGAAAGACTGCTCCAGATGAAGACCTCAAAGCAGAGAAAGTGGTCCTTGAGCCTCATTAGGGTCCTACTTGCCTTCACTTGCTGAGGGAGTAACCTTGTGCATCCTGTGTGCTATAGCCTAATTCTTCAGATCCCTGGAATCTTTTGGATCAAACCAGTGGGAATGTGAGCTATGAGAAGCGTTGAGTGAGTTTCCTGTTATAAAATCTCTACTGGCCTAAAGTTTATTAAAACACATTTCTCGGGCCAGCCAAATAGCTCAGCAGACTAAAGCGCTTGCTTAGGCAGGTGCAGGGGCCAGGTTTCAATCCCCGTACCATGCCAGGAACATGCTGAGACAGTGACTTAGACTGGGTATTGTGGCATGCACCTATAATCCTAGCACTTAGGACACTGAAAACAGGAGAATCACTACAAGTCCAATCTGTGTATTAAAACCCTATAGATCTTGTACTAAATATATTAAAAACACATACATTTCTTTGTCTTTATCTTTATTTTGCATATTGCTATTTGTTTTGGTCCTTCACTATAAATTGAGATTCCAGAGATCACTAACACTTGGGTGAATTAGCTTATCAGATTTCCCTCTTACAGCATCAGGCCAAGAACAGGGTCCTACTAAAACTATATATGAGCCAGCAGTGGCATGTGCCTGTGGTCCCCACTGCATGGAAGGCTGCAGCAGGAGAGTCACCTGCACCCAGGAGTTTGGCCAGCTTCAGCAAAGTATCCAAACCCTGTATTGAAAAAACAAAACAAAACAAATTCAGCCACACACCCCAATACACATAGCAAAGGGAGAGAGGAAGAGTAATTTTGGAAGAAGAAAAATAATCAGAAAACTGAAGAAATTGTCAGGTACCTGCAGCAGCAGCTCTGCTTCGGTGTACAATAAGCAGCAGCCATAGAACAAGTCCATAACTTTGCCTTCTATACTGGTGCTCTGATTCCATCACTGAGAAAGTCAAAGAACAAAACTGATGGGAAATTCCTATCACCTTTTCTAATGTTTCTCCCTTCTTTTTAGCACTAAGTATTTTCTTTGGAGCACAGCTTTGACCACACATTCATTTGAGATAGTGTACTAAGGTCTAGTTTTTTGTTTTTCTGTTTTTTTGTTTTGTTTTGTTTTGTTTTGTTTTGTTTTGTTTTGTTTTGTTTTGTTTTTATGGCCAGCTCAGCCTGCCCTAGGGGTGAGACTGGGGTAGCATGCAGTACTGGGGATCAAACTGTGGTCCCTGCAGTTGCCTTAGCTTGCCTAAGCAGGCACTTTAGACCGCTGAGCCATCTCGCTAGCCCGCTAGGTATCTTAAATAAAGGAGAGTGAGTTATTTTATTCAAAGAACTATCAATCTGTTTTGTGTTTTCCAGTGCTAGTGTTCAAGCCCAGCACCTTGCCCACTGAGCTGTATCTCTTGTCCTCAGTAAGTCCCTTGGTATCAATTAGACCTATCAACATAGAAGAATAGAGAAGACATAATTTTGGCTAAAGAGTGCTCCATGTGTAACTACAAAACAGGCCATATTTTTAAAAATCCATTTGTTAATATGAGCTATATAATAGACACAGAGAATCTAGCATTTTGGGGTTTTGTTTGTTTGTTTGTTTGTTTTAATCTAGCATTTTGGCTGAGGTCACACAGCTGGTAAATGGCAGAGTGCTGAGGAGATAGCTCAGTGGCATGAGTGCCTAACTGGCATGCACAAAGTCCTGAGTTTGACCCTCAGTACCAACAAAAAAACATTCAAACCTAAATCCATTTGACTTGAAGTCCACATTATTTCCGTGTATATGACAGTTGTTAGCCACTGCTTTGGGTGCCTTATGTTCATTAACTCAATCTTCACAATATCAGTAGCCCTGTGAAGTAGGCGTTATTGTTATCTGTATCTTATATTTAAAGACACTGAGACAGAAACAAGGTGGAGTAATCTTCCTAGAGTTGGGCGACTTGTAAGTGTTAAAGCTGGCATTTGACAACAGGCAAACTCAACAATACAAAATATCTCTCTAAGACTTACTTGTCCTCTTCTCAGAGGTGTCCTAAATTTTCTGTTTAAGGAGATTATGGAGCCACAGAAGAAAGGAATCGATGATGTATAGTATGCCTAAGGAGAATCACCTAGTGAGAAAACATTCTCTCAGGCTTTCACAGAGAGCAAACTGTTCAAGCAATGGCTATGACCCATCCAGGTGGCTGACACGACAAAAGTCCTACAAAACGCTGTACATGGTTTCAAGGTAAATCCTGAGGTGATAAAAATTACATGTTTTGTTATGTAGGTCTTGCTTCAACTTGGTGTTAACCACCTAGCAGAAAAGTTTAACCACAAGGCATACAAAGTAAAGCCAGATTAGTATGCTAAGCTGTGAAAGGCTCAAATCAACAGCTCCCAACATTGCCAGTTCATGCCAATAACCCACTACTATTATGGAATATTGCTCTACCTATACAACTACTTTCTCTAAGTTCATTGAGAAGAAATATTTGTACCAATAGTGTTTAGAAGAGTTATCATGTCTGTATCTTGTACTCTAAACAACTACCATGAAGACAACAATATGTGTATTGTATCAATTATTATGGCTGTCCTACTAATGTGATTTGAAACTGTCTCAATATTATTTCTTTTTTTTTTTTTTGTCTTTTTTGAGACAGGGTCTCATTGTGCAGTTCAGGCTGGCCTTGAACTCACTTTTGTACCCCAGGCTGGTCTCAAACTCACACCGATCCTCCTGCCTCAGCCTCCCAAGTGCTGGGATTACAGGTGTGAGCCACCATGCCCGGCTCAATATTATTTCTTATTAAATGTAATAAAAAATAAAAATAATAAAGAACAGAGGAAAGGTATAAATGAAGTATGGTGTGTCTAAGGAGAGTCACCTAGAGAGAAAACATTCTCTCAGGCTTTCACAGACAGCAAACTGGTCAAGTAATAGCTGTGACTCATCCAGATGGCTGACACTGAGGACAGTTCTACAAAGCACTGTAAATGGTTTCAAAGTTAATCCTGAGGGGATTTGACCTTGGAAGATACAAAAGTTAAACGGTTTGTTATACAGGTCTTGCTTTAACTTGCCCTTAACCACCTGGCAGAAAAGTTTAACCTTAAGGCATAAAACATAAAGCTAGAGTAGTATGCTGAACTATAAAAGGCTTAAATCAACAGCTTCCAACATTTCCATTTTCACTAGTAACCCACTGCAATTATGGAACATTGGACTACGTATACAACTATTTCCTCTTAGTTCAAAGAGAAGAAAATTTTTTTTCTTTACCAATATCGATCAGAAAATTTATCACATCTGCATGCTGTGCTCTGTATAACTACTATGAGGACAACAATATGCATTGTATCAATTATTGCAAATGTACTACTAACATGTTTTGAAACTGTCATATTGTTATTTCTTATTAAAAGTAATTAAAAATAAAGAAGCGATAAATTGTCATCTTAGTAAAGAATTTTGAAATTCTATCCCACAGCAATAAGTTTTAGACATTAGAAAACATCTCCCTCCCATTCCCTGTCTTTTTTTTTTTTTTTTTTTTTTTTTTTTTTTTTTTTTTTTTTTTTGTCCCATAGAGGGTCTACAGGGTCTCATTATGTAATCAGACTTATGTAATCCTCCTGTTTTCAGCCTCCCAAGTGCTGGGATTACAGGTGCACACCATCTCACCCAATCTCAATTGTTGTCTCAGTGCACCCTGGGGATGAGGGCTGGCATGGCAGACCAGGGATGGAACCCCCAGCATCTGTGTCACCTAAGCAGACACTTTAATCGGCTGACCTATCTAGCTGGCCCTCATTCCCTCACTTCACCTGCTTCTAGACTTACAGCAGGTGAGGTCCTTGGCCCTGTGACCACCGATGCCACGGTCCTCCTACTGGCTCTGCGTTAGGCCACAGGATGCAAGGTCCAACTTCCAGCTGTGTATAATTCGGCCAGTCCTATGGCCTCTCTAACTCTCATTCCCTTCTCTGGAAGATGACCATATTGAACCCTATCTCGTGTCCTTGTTCTGAAGATTCAGAATATGCGCATTCTCACTGAAGTGGCTGGCAGCCATCATCAGCATCAGTGGCAGCACCACTACTCGTATTATATTACTGTTTTTCACTAGTAACATAAAACATGATGACAGCATTTGCCATTTTTGGTTATATATTTGTATGCTGTATTCAAAGGGAGATATATTTTGAGTCCTATGAGAGAAGACGTATCACTCTGCCTTCAAAAACATCTGAAACAAAATAATAGGGACTAGGAACAATACTATGCTTTATGTTAAAACACTGTATACCAAAGAATGGCACTTGCTTTCCTCACAAATGAAAAGTCAGAAAATTTTGATTCCAACATTTCACATTAAGCCTTGGGGCAGGAGTGACAGGGATGTTAGCTATTAAGGACAGTCTTCTCCAACCCATAAGCATGGCAAGTCAGCTCCCCCACCCAGCCGACATAGGCCACAGCGGGGAGGCTTTGGCACAGACTCCTGGATCAGACCCTGCGGGAACTGCCTTGCTCCTTTCCCTGATGCTTTCCAAACCAAATTTGTTCAAGTAGCAGACAGTGGTGGACCCAGAGAAGGTAGATGTTGCCTCTGGGAATGAATCATAATCAGACATATTAACATTGGCAGGTCCTGTCTCCAAAATTGCATTCATAGGCTAGGATAAAATAAGGAAAAGAAAGAGCTAAGATCATAGCTTAGCAGTAAAGCTGTTGCTTAGCATGTGTGGTGGGGCTCTGGATTTTAGTACCAGCGATGAAAACAGATGAGCTTTAGGCTGAGACACCTTTGGACTTGAATCTGGGTTCTGGCACTTATCAGAAAGGGAAATCAAATAAGTGTATAAATAATTGTTTGGGTTCACATCTCTCTCCCTCTCTTTCACACACACACACACACACACACAGGAAGTTGCAGACCTCTCCGAGATTTCAGTGCACTAGGGCTACAAGGTCCCTAAGCTCCAGGTCCTCATGTTCTCTCGACTTGCCTCCACACCTCATTATCTCTCATGTCAAATTGGGAACTTTCTCCAGTTCCCACCAAAAATAAAATCCCACATGCCTAACATTGCTGCATGTAGTAGACATTATTAAATAACCCGGGAAATGGAGAGGGGTACACTTTGAAAATAGTAGGCACCATCATTCCTCAAGGCCCAATTGGCCATGCTGTTACTGTGGGCTTTCTCTGGATTTTCCTGGCCCCAGCTTTGTTTTGTCTGCTGGACGATCCATCTCCTGTCTTCCTTTTACCTTCTCCTCATACAGTGAAGTTTATCCCCAAACCACAAAAGCATGTTCATATCTAACACTCAACTTCCCAGCAGAACTTATGTGTCTCCCACTAGATATGGACCAGACTGTGGAAAACTTTGACGAAATTCTCCAAACACTTCCATGCAAACCTATTTCACTGGCTTCAGATAAAGTTAAGCAGATGAACTCCTCTCCCTTGTACATCTCCCTTCTTGGAGGAAGTAGAAGTGCAGATCACTGTACCCCTCTCCCATGTCTCTTGAAAGTGTCCTCTAAGATAGCCTGAAAGTGGGTCAGGGGCTGATGCCAGAAAAATGAGGCCACCCCAAAATGGCCTAATTTTTTTTCTATAGGACACTAGTTAATGTACAACATGGACTGTATTATTTTTGTCCTTTGAAGCTTCTGCCAAAACTTTCATGTAAAAGTTGATGTAAAATCTCATTCCCAAAATGTTTGTAAACAGTTTAAACGCATCTTTTCCAAGAGATTTTTTTTCAAACTAGGAAATTATTTTTATTGGCACATTTTAGTTATACCTGATGATCCTATTCATCATAGGAAATTTGTGCCTGTGTGACATAACTTGATTCTTGTTTTTTCCATTCCCCTTCCCTCCCTTCAATCCCTCTTCCCCTTCTTATCCTCAAAAGCTTTGTTTCTCTTTTTCCTTCTTTTCTCATTTTTTAAATGTTTCCCTTCCTTCTTTTCCTGTTTTACCCTCCCTCACTCTCATACCCATTAGAACATTTTCTTCATATTTCACAATATTATTGATATATTTTGGTTCTTATTTACACTTTCAGTTTCTCACACCACAGTGTGGCCGTATATATGAGTCCAATTTATTTCACTTAAGGTGAAATAAATCCATTTACCTAGAAATTTCTCAAGCATATCCTTCTTTATGACAGAGTAGTACTCCAGTGTATAAAAAATGGTCTCTTCTTTATCCATTCACCAGCTGGTGGGCATTTGGACATTTGGGCTATTTCTAAAATTTGGCTATCACAAACTATCACTATGAATGTAACTGTGTATATATCATTGTGATATGATTTTTTTTTTTGGTGTGGCTGGCTCAGCATGTGGTGCCCTGAATTGAACCACAGTTCCTGGGCTTTGCCTAAGCTTCACCAAGCAACTGCTTTAGACCACTGAGCTATCTCTCTGGCCCCTGTGATATGATGTTTTTAATTCCCAGAGATTCTTAAATATCCATTTTAGGAGTAATGCCTGTTTCCCACCTAACTGAGAAAGATTATATGAAATTAAATTGTGTTTGACGATCTTCTTGGGGTTCTTGGCATCTTTAAAATCACCCAGATTTGGTGCCTGGAGTAAAGGAACCTCTGTCTAGGTTCAACAAAGTATTTTTATTCAGTGAGATGTATGTAAATGGTGGTAGAATCTGATAATGTTTGTAACAAAAACTATACATTCTAAGCACCTGAGGCCAAGATACAACTAAAATCTCTTAGCTTCCTAAGACCAGGAAGGCTTTAAAGCATCAGCTCCTGAAGCACTCTCAGGTTATCTCAGAGGACAAGAAGCACTCGTTTTGAAAGACTGGAGCTGTGAGACGGCCAAATGTCTGCCATTTTCTTGCTTGCTTTCCTTGGAACCGGGAGAAGCTTCATTAGCATTGAGGTGATGACTGCATTGTGGAGGGAGAAACACACAGCTTAGCTTCACAAACACCAGGTTCATACCAGTTAAGCTCAGACTGCTGAGAGTAGTGCGTACAACAACCTAGTTCCTGAAATGCTGTCTCTCCCTTTGCCCAGAATGGCTCTAACATATATACAACTCTCCTCACCACATAATCCATACAAGAGTCTGGCTTCTTCCATACAGTTGACATCAGTGTGGTTCTGAGTTTTATAAGACAGACAGATGAAGGAGACATTGTCTTCTATGGAGAAGGTTGTAACCCTCAGAGTATCACCCCACAAGCAAGATGCTATCAAAGTGTTTTGTTAAGAAGTTTTCTCTGTCAGCCTCAGGTGCCAACATAGTTGGATAACATTTGAAGCAATAGGTGAGGACTGCTTCTCTATTTGTTGAAATGAGTTTGTCTCTCAGTCCTAATGGAGTAAGAAATTAGTTTGAAATTCCCTCCAGGAAATTCTACAAACTCTTGTCTAGACAAAATTTGTGTACACTGAAGAAGTACACATAAAGGGCTTTCGATTTCTTGAGGACAACGAAGAGCAAGAGTAGCATTAGTTTTGTGAGTTACGGCTCCTATTAGAATAGAAATTTGCCTGTTTGTTTGTTTATTTTGAGCCAACACCTCATCATTGTGTCTGGGCTAGCTTTGAATTTGGAATTCTGCCTCAGCTTCCCAAGAAGCTTAGATTCTTGGATTACAGACACACCACTATGTCCAGTTTAGAATAATGCCCTTAACCAATGTCCCAATCTTCCCAAATGGGATTCTACCAAGAGAAGAGGCAAAATTGCCTTCTGAGGTACTGAACACCACAGAGCAGCGGCTTTCTCTGAAGTTACCTATTCTAGGATCTGGCAACAGAGAGGGGAAGGAAAAACTGACAGGAAGCATGACTATGCAAATGAGATATCTCTGGATAAGAAGGTAAGGGTTGGCGACAAATAAGACAAAGATTTACATTGCCTCTAAGGGAGTTATAGGAGGTAATTTGGAGATGACACATTTATTTCTCTTTCCCATTTTTGAATAATTTTCATCAGTCTCAGCTGTCTTCAATGCCCTAAATACACACAAACATAAATTTAATGACTATTTATAAGCTCTTGTCAACTTCATGTCATCTATGTCCTAGATTGCCTACCACCACCATGTTACATAAAAATATTTTGGTCTAAAGGTAGAAACAAGTATGATTTTCCAAAATGTTATTCAGAAGATTTCAATATAATGCTCCAGTATGACCACAGCAGTATTTTGAAAAATCTATGTGCTTTTCTCTTTATCATCCTAGTCATGCTTTTTCTTTAAAGAATTCAGCATCTCTTGGGCTGCATGTTGAGGGAAGGGGGTAATTAGGACTGAGAGTAGTAGACAGCTTTGACTTACAAACCAACACACCTGTCAAGGAGAAAGGAGATTTTCTATTGCTCTTGGCTCCAGCTTATCATGTCTGGAGCTGACTGGGCAAACAAATCATTAAGTATTTCCTCTTTTTTCCTAAGACATCATAAAAAATGTCTTTCACTGTGGTAGAAACAGGATGTTATGGAAGAAAAGTAAAAAGAAACCTTTTTCTTGTGGTCCAGGGGATGATGAGAAGTTAAAAAGGAAATGGAGGAAGGAAAATATGTGTGGTGAGAAACTCATCCTCTAAGATGGTCATTTGCTTATCTCAGATTCTGATAAAGCTATGTTGAGTAACTTCCCCCCAAAATATATCCCCTAGTATAACTAGGAGGACAGAGACAGACAGACAGAGACACAGACACGGAGAGACAGAGAGACAGAGACAGATGAGACAGGGTTCCTAATTTACCTTTTAAAGCAAATCCATGTCACCTAGACACAGAGTTGAGAGTTAGGAGCCATCCATGACATAGGCAGATAAATGGTCCCTCAGCAGTATTCAGGCAGAATAGTGAAGGGAGATTCATTTGAAAGGGCTGACAGCTAGAGGGAGCTAAATGTAGGCCAGGCCACCAAAGAAGGGTAAGCCTTGAGCAGGCCTGCAAAACACTCGTAGTGTATTTTGGTTTTGCTGGAGATTGAACTCAAGGCCTTGTGCATGCTCGACAAGTACTCTACTATTGAGCTACGTCCCCAGACCCAGGATGTGTTTTAATAAGATTCTCAGGTGATGGGTATGCACCTTAAATTGAGCAAAACCCTAGTACAGATATTCCACTAATTACAGTGAGACAGAAGACAGTATCTTATGGATACTTCATAAGACAGAAGTATCCAGTTATATCCTAAGGTCAGACTACTATTTCAGGGGTAAGATCTATGGGTAAGTTCTGCCAGGCATAGAAAACATGAAAGAATATAAAATTTTGTAGAAGAAACCATGGGTCAAGAAATTGAAATTAGCAGGAAAGACAATTAATTAAAAAACAAAACTGAGTTTTAATTATAACAGCATTTTCATTTGATAACTAGTAGCTTGAGATTAAGTCGTATTGGACTATGTGACCCAATTCCAAAACCAATTGAGAAATGATCATTTAATCACCCATATTCTGTAGTGCCTGTAATGAATATAATATTGGGGGTGTGCTTTGTCTCTATTATAAGTTGCTTCAAATATTTATAAGAGCCAGATATGTTACATTTGTGATATTTAAGTAGTTATTTAAAGAGGTAAATTTATAGTCAGTGTTTGAATATTAAGTTGTTAGATCTGCAGTTTGGCTTACCAGTTCCATGAAAATTACATGAATGTTTTGAAGAACTGATTGTTTCATATTTAAGAATATTAACCGCTTGGGCCCAGCGGGATGAGTCAGTGGTCTAAAGCGCCTGCTTGGGAAAGCTTGGGCATCTTCAGGGACCGCGGTTCAATCCCCGGCACCACATGCTGCGCCAACCCTGCCCTTGGAGTGGGCTGAGCGGGCCATAAAAATGAGTGAATAAACAAACAAAGGTTCTGAAACAAGAAAAAAAAAAAAGAATATTAACTGCTTAATGCATCAGTGCAGTTTTTGCTGCCTTATGGATGTACGAAAAGCAACTCCCAAGTCCCTATTTTTCATATTCATATGGGTTGGGCATTGGAGCTGAAGCTAGGCACATTTCATATGTTTCTATTCTGAGACAAGTGGCTACTCAAGGTCTTCTCAAGGCAGATAGCTCAAATACTGGCAAGGAGCGTAAAACTGTAATGTTGCTTAATTCCTTGCTCAAAATTGACACATCTCTTTTTCTTGTCTTCATTCCATTGTCTAAAACAAGTCATATAGCTACCCACAACATCTCAGGGGTAGGGGAAAATGTTTTGCCTGTGGTAAACCACAGAAAAGTAGGGGAAGGGACATGAACAAATAATGCAATCTGCCAAACTTAATAAATTCATGAGATTAAAATACTAGCTATTAGAACATAAATAGCACTGATCATTCTTCATATCCCTCATGAAAGATTTTGTCTATGGTGAAGTTCTGGAGAATGAACTTGTTTTTGTTTTAATGTATTTCATCCAGCCATTTAAATCACCTCTTTAGATAATTCTCAGGTTTTGCGACTGCTTCCATGTTCACTATTCACCACTGTCTGACCTGCAAGTAAATGGGAAGGTGGGTATAGTTTATTGCATTCTTACCACCACCTTTCTTCCCCCTCAACCCAGCACCAAGAAGTGAACATAGGACTTCCCCATGCTAGGCAAGTACTCCACCCAAGCTACCTCCTCAGCCCCAGTTTATTGTATTCTTATGGTATAGGATAGGGAAAGAGAGCTCTCTGTGGCCCTGAGCTGGTTCTCCAGTGCACATAGATTAGTGCCTGGGGCTTATTGACTCATATTTTCTAGAGACACTTCATCTTTCTACATGATTGTTATGTCTGCTGATCAAATTTTATCTTTGTTAGAATAATATTTACTTTTTTAGATGTTCCCTACATGTGTTTTTCCTGTATACAAAGAAATAAATATATTTCTATACTTCATAAACTGTCAAGAAAAATTTGAAAGGCAAAAAAAAAAAAAAAAAGTTTATGAGCAGCCCTGTATGACACACTCTTCCAGATTTGCTTTTGTTGGGTTTCTTTGGTTTGTTTTTGAGGCATGGGCTTGCCATGTATCCCAGGTTGGCCTCAAACTCACAATCCTGTTTTAGCCTCCCATGTGCTCATATTACAGGGGAGGGCCACTACACCTTTGAACTATTTTACAACTTTGTAAGTTGAGCTACTAGTATTATAAAGGGTGCTTGTTCATAGAAATGCAAATGAATAGTGGAATATAATTGATTATTATTCAATGGAATCCAATTGATTATTGATATCTACTATTTGTATCTATTTGTAATTGCATTCTAATAGTATCTATTGTTTATACACACACACAGAGGTTTTTTTAGTGTTGGGGATCAAACCCAGGGTCTCACACATAATAAAGCAAGTCCTCTGCTAAATTATATTCCTAGCCCTTTTGAAAAAAAAAGAAATTGAGAGCCAGGGAGATAGCTCAGCAGTCTAAGCACCCACCTGGCAAGCTCAAGAACCCAAGCTCAATCACCCATATCACATGCCACTGAAAGTGGGCTTGGGGATGCACACCTGTAATCCCAGTGCTGGGGAAGCTGAGACAAGAGGATTCCCCATGAGTCCAAGCTTGTAGCAAGACCCTGTGCCAAACAAACAAACAAATAAACAAACAAATAAATAAATAAATAAATTTGAAGGGGAAAAAAAAAAAAGCAATTGAGACAGAATCTCACTAAGTTGCCCAGGACAGTCTCCAACTTGCAACTCTCCTGCCTCAGCTTTCTGAGTAAGTAGGATTATAGTCATATATGTGGTTCTTTGTGCTGCCTTTTGACAGTAAGAAAGCACTGATTAATGGATTAATGGCTTAAATAAAATGTCTCACAAAGATTGATTTTACGACTACAAGCAGGCACAGGGGCGAGTTCAATCCCCTGGCCAGCCTTGCTCACCCCACCCTCAGGGCATGCTGAGATGGCAATTGAGATTGGGCGCGATGGAGCTAGCCTGTAATCCCAGCTCTTGGGAGGCTATGAATAGGTGGATCACTATGAGTCGGATCTACCAGTGTAGCCCCCTTCCCTAAAATACAAAAAAAAAAAAAAAAAAGATTGATTTTATATATGAGAGTCATATACATATAATATTCCTTTTTTTAAAAAAAATAGCTCTCAAACATATAATTATTTGGGAAAAAGTGGCACCATCTTATTTACTATTTTCATTCATAGGCAAAAATTAAACAAGTCTATCATTTTCACTATTTTCTTAACTTATACCACTTTTCATACTTTAACTTTTTAAAGTATTATGAACCTACAATAATGCCAGGAATCACTTGATTCTTCACTTTTCAAGTCTCAAGCAGTGGGGACATCTCAAATGTGGCTTTTTTGCCCTTGTAACACTCGCTCTAGCATATTTTTAAAGAATCTTTGTTTTCTGGCAACAGAGGATATTTCTTGACCCATTTAAAGTTGTTTTTCTACCTCAAGTCATGGAAACTGCTACATTCTAAGGAGTCTAGGCTCCTTCTAGTGGTGAAAAGCACCACAGACTCAGGGTAGTGTAAGCCTACAAGAAGAGCTGAGCATGGCTGTCACCACTACCGCGGGTCATTTAAGACATACCAGAGCTAGAAAACGTCTGTTTCAAATTGTGAGTTCATGCTATTTTCTCAAACATATTAAATTGCTACATCTGCCTTACTTTTCTTTTGCTTTAGGGTTTCACTGGCCTCTAAGGCTTTTATGTGTTTATTTAAAAAAAAAAAAAAAAAAAAAGATGCTGGACTAATTTTTTATAAATAAGTAAAGACAGTTTTCTGGATACAAAGAAGTGTTTGGGGAGGGCTATAAAATAAAGTTCCTATTTCAATTCTACTTTATTTTCTTGCTATACTCCTACATGTATATTTACATACAACTAGAGAAGAAGAGAAGGTGAGAAGCCACAAATGCTGAGAAAAATTACTTTAAAGATGGAATGGGGACAAGACATGAACCATGAGCTAGAAAAACTAAACAATCTGTCTCCAACTCCCATTCCTCTGGGTGCAGACTGGGATTTCAGTTTGCTGGAAGATATAAAATATTCACTTTATCTTCCTACTTGGAAATGATAATGTCATGGTTTCTAAGGATGCTAGTACTGTGTCTAGAATCCCCTGGAGCATTCTCTAAAGCTGGAAATGTCCTTATTTTCCATTGCGGGTTTCTCTGCTTGTCTATGGAAATCAGATATCACTTACTTGATTTGAAAGAATTTTCTTATTTCCTCCCCCTTAGTTGCAGTTTCTGTTGGACCAAAATTGCATCTTGCCCTGCCCAGAAGACTAGATCCCTAACTAAAGCCAGATTTTTGGGTTTACAAGCTGTTCCTATAAACAGCATTAACATCTGAGTTAGAGGGCTCAGGCCTCCTCTGAGAGTCCTTGTAAAACAGCGAGAGAGCAAGAGCAGAGCTTCTGTCTCGTAGATTGGCTGTACCTTAGCTCAAGTGACCTGGAATTGTCTCTAAAAACTAGATTGTTAAGCCGGGCGTGGTGGCGCACGCCTGTAATCCCAGCACTCAGGAGGCTGAGGCAGGAGGATCAGTGCAAGTTCGAGACCAGCCAAGCTATCTCCCTGGCCTGATTTATTTATTATTTAAAGGATTTACTATTTTTCAGACTTGAAAATGATTCCTCCTTACATATCTAATGCAAACAGCTGTCAGTGCAAGAGAATACAATACAATGAAGTGCTCCAGTTATTTCTAGTCATTAAGAAGTTGGTATTGTCTGTAAAAGAAGAGAGTAATTACCCTTTATAAAAATCACAAAAAGCCAAACACATTTATATGACTGTATCTTTTGGAGCATTCAAAAGGGACAAAATTTGGAGAACTCACCAACACGGGGAAATGAAAAAAATTTAGAAGAGATTTTGCATAGACAGGGGCATAAGGGTAACATCACAATCCCCATCTGCCTTATTTTCTGAAAAGATACTGAAATCTTAATAGGCATTTTACACACTCCACAGATCCAATTCCATCACATTCTAGCACCTGGTAAATGCCATCACCGAGAATTCTTACTTTGTTTATGGAATGTCTAGCATCTATCTGCTGCAATGTTAGGACCATGGATAAAAATATAAGAGTTCCCTTTACCCTGCTTCCAAGATTATGCTCAGTCCTAGTTTTATATTCAGTTCTGATTCTTAAGAGAAACTAGAAAAACTCTTCTCAAAATTAAAAAATAAATGTAAAAAAGACTGAGAGTTCAAGAAGCAGCATTCTTTGCAAAGGTATCAAGAAAAGGGGTAGGAATTTTGCCAAAATAGAACTCTGTACCAAATTAGCTAGTAAACAAATGATGTTTCTAAGCAGCTGAAAACAGAATTATCACACTCAAAATACTAAAAGTTATGGATAGAATCCCTCCACATGATGCCAGGAGCCCATGAATTCCAATTATGTACATAATTCTAGCAATGGTGATATAGGAACATACTGGCTCCTTTACAAAGAGAAATGTTTAAAACTTTCAACACTCCTCCAGCAGGGAAGCAGAGTCAAATAAAGCCCTGGCTTAGCTTCATCTCTTGCTAGAGGGCTGCATCACTTTGTTTCCAAAGTATGCTTGTTTTAGAACCCGCAAAAGGGCAAAGGGTGCTGAGCTCTTGTAACCGTGAAGGAGTTGATCAGCAGGTATGTTGTAAGGGCTCTAGAGAAATAATCCCCAAAATTCTATGGACTTTTTGCCCTATAAGAGAAAATTAGCAAGTTTTGCATCTCAACACACACACACACACACACACACACACACACAGACACACACACACGTATGTGTGTGTGTGTTAGCATTTAGGGAAACCAATTCTTGTCTGGTTGTCTAATTCCCACTTCTTCACTTGTGGTTTAAATACAACTTTGTTCAGAATTTTGTTTTTAAAGGTCTGTCTGTTCCACACACTCTCTGAGATTCCTTCCTATCTACCCTTGAGTCTACAAAGACTTCTGAGTTCCCAAGAACTGAGCTTTGTCCTTAGCTCCTGGGCAGTCTTTAGAAGGAAGGAGCAGTCTCAGCAGTCATCTCGGTGCATTGTTTTGTTGATCACCTTAGTGTCTTTATGGATGGAACCAAGATGGAGAGATTTCTATCCACAGCCTCTCCTAGGATAACTCCCAGCATGGAGGAGACACACTGAAACTAAACTGGCCTGAATCCTTTAGCTACCATAGTACAACCATCATGTCATAATAAAACGCCAAAATCTTACTATATTAAAATAACAAAGCTCTGTCACAGAAAACAATGGGTTCAGGGGCCCTTTCTGAAAGAACTTTAGGATACATGTAACTTTCTTATTTTCACTGTGTCTGTTGCTCCTTATTTGTCTTCCTAAAAATAAATAGTAAATTTTAAAATGAACTTATAGTGAGAGGTGGTAAGAACATTTTTCCCCCTTTTGTGTTACACTTCCTATCTCTTATATATGGCCAGTCTTAGCACTTTGATTTATAATTTTGTATCTGGACAGTTTTTCTATGTGTTTTTAAAATGTTACACTTTCCATCCCTCTCTGAATCATTTCCTTACAATTATGAAAGATTTTGAATGTTGGTACATGACAGAATACTTGGGAATTGTGTTCAATCTAGTTATGAATTTAAAAGTTCACTGTTGTGTAACTTACCTGTTCTGTCTTTTGTTGGAAATGTTTGTGAGGTACAGAGACTTAGGAAAAATATATGGAATCATGAAGGGGAGAAGAACAGAAAATAAATCTAAAGAGGCTAGAAAGACTTGTCTAGAAAGTTTGGCTACAAGAGTACGAGTGAGGAGTGAAACAGCAGAACTTGCACCCCGTTTACAGGGTCATTCTAATTGTGTTTTCAGGCAGAGGCTGTGAGTGAGAGAGGATAAAGATAAGCATAAGCACAGGAGAATGCAGTTGTCCTAGAAAGGCTGAGGTGAGTTGTGGGGGGGCAGCAGATGGCCACTTGAGAGGAGCTCAACTTTGAAGCTTAGTGGAAATGAATTTTGAAAAAAAGGCTTGCTTCCTGCAGCCAATTTGACCTAGAAAATAAAATAATAACAAACCTATTTAACCTCATCTAGTTTATGCTGGCCACAGGTCAGTGATGGTGAACCTTTTAGAGCTTTACACATGTCATACGTTTGCCACCACTCCAAATTACAGATATCATAGCTAACAAGACTTTCCGGTGGAAAATACTAAATGTGAACAGTTAAGTGAAACACTAAGTAAGTGTTCAGGTAGGAAAGCACAGAAGAACAAACATCTTAGGATCTGGGTGGCCGTAGCAGTGGTGTTATTTGTTTTCACAGTGGAGTAGAATCAGTGAAAGCTTCCTGCAAGAAACATCTAAAATTAGATGTGATAATTGAGAACTTTTGCCAGCCAAGCAAAGGGGAGACAGCAAGACCCAAAAGTGGAAAATGTCACTGTAAGTAGATGGGAGGCTTGCAAGGCTTTGCTTCTAGGCCCTTGGTAACCCAAACAAAGAAATGGACAAAACATGCCAAAAAGAAACAAGGGTGTACATTTTCTGAAGGTGGAAAAGACACAGGGTGAGAATAAGGCATGACTAAGCTCACAATGGCCCAAAGGGTAGAGAAAGATATCTTCAGTTTGGCCTCCACCTCATCTAAATATGACATTGGGACAATTAAATATCCTATCAAAACTCACTTGGCCTCGTGCCAGATAAAAATCCTCCTATCAAAAAAACTCACTTGGCTTCTCACCAAATGTAAATGAAGAATCAGAAACAATGTCTTTTCTTTCTCATACTCATATGTAAACTAAAGGTTCAAATCAAAGATTAAAAAATATTTCATGGCTGGTCCTGTGTACAGTGCTCAGAAGCCAGAAACCTGGAGTCCTGTGTCCTATGCATGATTTTTCTTTTCAGGAGCTATATCAGTCAACCTCTTAGCTCTGGATTTTTATGACCTTTGACACATTACACCCAGCTGGTTGTCCAGTTTATCTCAGCCTTAATCATTTACTTTAGCATCATGTGTTAGGGATCTGGTGATGATAGCTGATTTGGCTGGAGCATTGAGAGCAAGAGCCAGAGACCTGGGAAGTTAGTAAAAGAGAAGGCAAGAAGAAAACAGATTCTTAATATTTATACTCTGTAGTGGTTGATCCACTGTGTCCACGTGAGAAGTTTAGAAGCTCAACTAAATCAGCTTATCAATTCTGTACCCTGGGATGTAGAGGTGCCTGCCTACAGTAACTCATCACTTGAAGGATATAAAAGGGAACTGAGGAAGGATGGGGTATTCTATTTCTTTAGATGAGCTCCAGTCTTCACTGTCAGCTTAGACATCATCCCCTGGCTTCTAGTGCAGACTCTTGGCTTCTGCCTTGGATCCTTCAGTCTTCTGATGTAGTCTCATCAGTCTTCTATCACAGATCCATCAGCATCCTGATACAAACTTGTGCAGAACATTGCAGAGACCTCCAGACTTGGACTGAGTCCTTCAGTCTCTAGTATGCAGATGGCCTCTGCATGCTTTCTCATCTGACTCTGTGGCTGACCATCATAAACCAATCTTGTAACTTCTTATACATTTGTGTTATATCTGTTCTTCTAATAAAATCCTGACTGACACAAACTTTTAGGTACAAACCCACACAATCAACCAGACCAGGCATTCTGACATGAGATTTATTGGAGGGCAGGAAGGCTGG
Organism: Myocastor coypus; assembly: GCA_004027025.1. Classification (NCBI taxonomy): domain Eukaryota; kingdom Metazoa; phylum Chordata; class Mammalia; order Rodentia; family Myocastoridae; genus Myocastor; species Myocastor coypus. The sequence goes on from PVJA010014069.1 coordinate 32,609, forward strand.
CTATCTAGTGGACCAAGATAGCAGTGAATAAGACAAGGCACAGTGCTTTTAGGGTGTTTTGGGGATGGGGTGTTTGTGGGTTGGAACATCCCAAGGGAGAGCTAATCTTGGCAGGGCAACTTGGCCTGTGGGGAACTTTTGATGTTAACAAAAGAGAGTTGCTATGGTTGTTTGCCCAGGTCAAGGTCAGGTGGACTTATTCTGTGGTTTTGGGCTTGGCTCTGTGTGGGGCCAAAGTGGAGAGAATTTGGGGATAGAGTGCCTGTGAAACTTTGAATTGTAACCTATCACAGACTTCATGTTAATTTACCTTGGCTAACAGAATGGCTGATACTAAGGCTAACTGTAAGTTGGATATATAGCTCCCTCATTCCTTATTTAAGGGGAAAGCCTTCTATGCATACAGGAGAAAGAGCTGGTAGAAAGAAACCTCACTGCTGGTTCTAGATCTCAGGGCAAGGGGCACCAAAATTTAGCGAAGAAGTAGGTTAAGGCTCTGGCCTACAAAAGAAATACGTTGGTCTCAAGTCCCTTAGAAACATCACCTCCTTGAAGTCAAGAAGTGAAAGTGGCTCAGGAGGTGGTAGGAGATATAAATTAATAGTATGTATTAGCCAGATTTCCTTTTGCTGAGACACAACCCATAACATCTACAACTTAAAGCAGAGGTTAAATTTGGCTTATGGTTGGGGAACTTCAGTCTATAGTTGGCAGAAAAGTCATGGTGGAAGGAAAGGAAAACTGCTCACATCACAGAAGCTAAGAAGCAGAGCACATGGGGAGGAGCTAGGGAGGGAAATGAGCCCTCCAAATGCACTCCCAGGGACACTTCTCTTCCTACTAAGCCACCTGCTACATTTAAGTATAAATTTATCAGTGGATCAATCTGCTGCTGAGTATAGTGCACTCATGACCCAATCACCTTCTAAAAGTCCCACCTCTGAATACATGAGACCAGGTAGCAAAGAGTATTTCTTTTGTTTTTTTCCTTTTTTTCTTTTTTTAAAGGTCTATTTCTTTTAATTACTTTTAATAAGAAATATCAATATGATAGTTTCACAACACATTAGTAATATGTTCACAATAATTGACACATTGCATATTGTCTTCACAATAGTAATACAGAGTACAGCGTGTGGACATGATACATTTTCCAATTGATACTGGTAAGGAAAGAAAGAAAAAAAAATCTCTTTGAACTGAGAGGAAGTAGATGTATTCATAGTCCAATGTTCCATATTTGCAGTGGGTTACTGGTGAAACTGGCAATGTTGGAGGGTGTTGATTTAAGGCTCTTACAGCTCATCATACTAATCTAGTTCTGTGTTTTATGCCTCATAATTAAGCTTTTCCACTGGCTGATCAAGGGCAAGTTAAAGCAAGACCTGTATAACAAAACATTCATCTTTTGTATCTTCCAAGGTCAAATCCCCTCAGGATTAACTTTGGAACCATGTATGTGCTTTGTAGAACTGCTGTCAGTGTCAGCCTTCGGGACGAGTCATGGCCATTACTTGACCAGTTTGCTTTCTGTGAAAGCCTGAGAGAATGTTTTTCTCTGGGTGACTCTCCTTAGACACACTATAGTTCATTTATCCCTTTCCTCAAAGGTCCTATAATCTCCTTAACCAGAAAATTTGAGACACTGCTGAGTTATACGATATTACAGCACAGGTTTTCTTATGTATGGAGTCCTTACTGATCTTGAGGCGCTAGGGCCAATATATTGGCTATCTTCACAGCCCTTCTTTTTCTCTGATTTTTGGTCTGTTAACTTACATTTTCAACCCTCCAGCAGAGAAGCTTCATGATACTATTACTCTATAATATAGGTAATTGAGCTTAACATCACTGGCTTTCTGAATATCAAACATCTTTGACTTAGCTTGAAATTGCTATTTTCTAACAATCATTGATATTCTAATAACTCTCTATAGAATGTGATAAATGCAGTTACACATTTTTATGCAGACAGTTAGAAATCCAAGGGTGTACAAAATTGTAGCCTGTCTAGACTATGGCCTTTTTCCCAGTATCTTACTCTCAATTAATACCTTTTTTTTTAACCAATCATTTACTTAAGAGAGAGTATAACAGTAACTGAGCTTACACTGGGAGCAGTACACATCAAAAAGAGGAGAATGACATGTATTCCAAGCATAGTTTTAGTGTTGCATGGTGCTATGATCAATGTGATGAACTTTTGGAGGTTCTTAGGACCAATATCTGATTCATCCTGTGTACATAAGTGTATGGTTTTGCTCCTGGTATGTTTCCTCTCTTATCTGCTTCCAGTCACTTCGTTGTTCAATCCATAACACATTCAGCTGTGTTATGCCCTTAAGTTTTTATTTCTTCTCTACAATTCTTACACTAGGGAGACTATAAGATATTTACACATGTAGGTCTGGTTTATTTCACTTATGAGTATATGTTCAATTCACATCCATTTATATATGAAGTCTTCCAGCTTATCATTCTTTATAGCTGAATAATAGGAAGAACCAATATTGTGAAGATAGCCATACTCCCTAAATTGTTATATAGATTTAATGCAATTCCTATCAAAATACCATCAACATACCTCACAGACCTGGAGAAATCATTCCTAAAATTTATTTGGAACAAAAAAGAAAAAAAGACCCAGAATTGCAAAGACAATTCTGGGCAACAAACATAGGGCAGGAGGCATTACAATTCCTGACCTAAACTTATACTACAAAGCTACAGTAATAAAATCAGCATAGTATTGGCAAAAAAAAAAAAAATAGACTTGAGGATCAGTGGAATAGATTAGAAGATGCAGAAGCAAATATAAACACACTCAGCCACCTTATCTTTGACAAAGGGGCCAAACACACTTACTGGAAGAATGATAGCCTCTTTAACAAATGGTGCTGGAAAAACTGACTCTCTACATGCTGAAAACTAAAACTTGACCCAAGTCTATCACCATGCACTAAACTAAAGTCAAAATGGATTAAAGATCTAAATATTAAAAGGGAAACACTAAATCTCCTCAAACAGAAAGTGGGAGAAAATCTTGAAGACAATGGAGTAGGCAAAAAGTTCACGGACAAAAATCAAAATGCATTTTTGACAATTGAAAGCATCAATAAATGGGACCTCCTCCAGCTAAGAAGTTTTTGCACGTCAAAGGAAATTACCAACAGAGTGAAGAGACAACCCACAAATTTCGAAAAGATTTTAACTAATAAGTATTCAGACAAATGTCTTCTATCTAGAAACTACAAAGAACTAAAAACCATTAGGGTCCCAAAATTCAAAGACCCAATCCAGAAATGGGCATCTGAGATGAACACACATTTCTCAGAGAAAGAAATTCAACAAGCCTATAAATACATGAAGAAATGTTTCACATCGCTAGCCATCCGTAAAATACAAATTAAAACAACACTTAGATACCATCTCACCCCAGAAAGAATGGCTATCATAAAGAAATCAACCAGCAATAAATGCTGGAGAGACTGTGGGGAAAAAGGAACCCTTCTCCACTGCTGGTGGGAATGCAGATTGGTGCCACCATTATGGAAAGCGGTGTGGAGGATCCTTAAAAAACTAGAACTGGAAATCCTGTTCAACCCAGCTATCCCTCTACTGGGAATTTTCCCTGAAGAACTGAAAACATCATAGTATAGTGATATCTGTGCACTTACGTTTATAGCAGCCTAATTTGTAATAGCTAAATCTTGGAAACAACCAAAATGCCCATCATTGGAAGAATGGTTGCAAAGGTATTTCAAGTCTAAAAATAAAAGCATAACAGAAATAAATGGGGCCTAGTAGTAGGACTTCTCTGGGAAATACAAGTCATCTTTGCCTCAACTTACCAAATTAATACTCTGGAAGCTCTCTTTTGTTAGTAGAAGCTGAGGGACTCTCCTTCTTACTGAGCCTATCAATGACATCACCCCTCAAGTAAGACATAAATTGCCAAGGAAGTTTATGGGAAATTGTTTCACATCCTTAACATCTTGGGTTTGCCAGGACCATGGGAGACCATGACTCTAGGATATAGCTAAAGATACATTCTATTATTCTTTGTATTTCTTGAGGGGAGAGGGTTTATCAATTTTTGTTTTATTTTAAGAAAGGAAAGGAACAAATTTTAAAACTTAAATGGATGTAATGGTAAAAGAGCCAGAAAAGGTAAACTTAAACTTAACATGTGTTCTACCTCTGTGCCACACAAAGTCTCCCCATATTTGCAGAAAGTCAGCCTACGCTTTAGTTCTCATCACTACTGTCTCCCAGTCTGTACTTGTCAGAAAATAATTCCTCCATTCTCGATTGGGGCTCCATGTTGTGCAAGCTGGTTATGTGATCACCAAACTCACTGAAGGATTTCAGCGGCTCATTCAGTCCCAATAAAATCACACATGTGAAGGCTATTTTTTATTAGTGACCAGTTTATGCAGTTCCAGTAATGCCTAGGCCATGCTCTTTTCCAAGGGTAACATCACACCATTGCATTCAGCTCAATCTCCCAGTCCTTGTCACCTGACTTCTTCACATCCTAAAGGAAGATTCAACTACCTCCTTGGTGCTGTGTTTTCATCATTTTCTCAGCACATTCCCTGTCCCCAAGAGATCTGTGAAGATACTGCTTTACAAAATTCTATAAAGCCTCATCATTGTAGTCAAAGCAGTAAGCCGTGGACAGGGAGAGGCAGGAATTAGAGCTCTAGATTATCTGGTGGGTTAATGGCCTCCAGTCCTGGTGGTAGTTCTGGTACCCCTCCAAGGAGGATGTAATTGTATGTCTGTGACTGTGGAGAGGTGGTAGCTGTGGTTTCCTAGCAATGGACAGCAGTCAGTTTGGGTAATCCAACTGTGCTTCAAGGAAGTGGGGAAGGGCTGCTGGCTGAGTGCGTTGCCAGAGCTTGTGCAATGGTTGTGCCTAAGCACTGTTTAAGCAGAAAACCATGGAGACCCTGTTATGGTTTGGGGTTTGGGCAAGATAAACAATACTTTATAATCACCAAAACAAATCATATACAAAAATGCAGGAAATCTGTCTACACACTAAAGACCAAAGAATTTGGCTGAGGGCCTGGATTCTAATATCCTGAATAAGTCCAGCTGGAAATCTAGAGCTCATAATAATGCCTCCCACAGGTCCAGCTGGAGGCCTAGTGCCCACAACAATGTCTCATGGCAGGCCTGCTTCACAGATCTGTGCTAGGAAGGCCCAAAGCTTCTGTGGCAGAAGCTAGAAAGTCTGTGCCAGCAGGATGAAGAATCTGTGCCAGCAGGCTGAGGGATATGAACAGGAGCCAGGAAGCAACACTCAACATAAGCATCAGAGTTCCCCATCAAAGTACCACAGTCATCCTCAGTGACAATGAGGTCCCAAGTTCCTCCAACAGGAATAGCCAAGTTCATCTGGGAGAAGCCAGGAGAACAAATTCATCCCGCAGAATAGCCTAAGAGAATCAGCAGCTTCCTATAGCTTCCACAGGTTCCCTAACAGCCTCTCAAGAGCTTTTCTCCAGTTCTACTTCTTATGCTACTGGCAACAATCCTCAGGTAGGCGTCCCACACCCAGCGCCATGCTAGTTCAATTCAACTGGGTGTAACCAGCTGACCACCAGTTAAAACTCCACTACAGACCCTCTGGCCTATATTGTTATTAGTAATTAGTATTCTATAAGCTCTATCAGGAAAACTGCTACTTAGGAAGGAAGAGTAGGAGCTGGGGAGATAGCTCCATGGCACAAGTGCCTGTCTGGCAAGTGCAAGGTCACGAGTTTGAACCCCAGTCCCACCAAAAAAAAAAAAAAAAAAAAAGAAGGAAGGAAGAGTGGCACACACCTGGAATCCCACTCACTCTGAAGACCAAGGCAGGAAAATCACACATTCAAGGCTATCCAAGACAATTTTGCAAGACCATCTCAAAACAACCATTACTTACGGGTAGGGCTACCTCTGTTCAATCCCTCAATAACAATAAGTGGATAAATAGATAGACAAGTGAAAAAAATAAATAACTGCTATTCATGCTTAAAAACCAAGATCTTTTAGCTAGACTTTCTGCATAACTCTAAGCAAAGCGGGGCGTGGTGGCTCACGCCTGTAATCCCAGCACTCGGGAGGCTGAGGCAGGAGGATCGGTGCGAGTTCAAGACCAGCCTGGGCTACAAAAGTGAGCTCAAGGCCAGCCTGAACTGCATAGCGAGACCCTGTCTCAAAAAGACAATAAATAAATAAATAAATAAATAAATAAATAAATAAATAAATAAATAAATAAAACTCTAAGCAAAGTAAATGTCTTTCCTCTGGGTTCCTTTATCACTCTGGATATACCCTTACTAAAGCCCTTCTGTATGATATTTTCATCCACACTGATCCCATTCCAAATACATTATCTTGCTTACTGTCTGGTATATAGTAAATAAATAGTAATTATTGCCTAAATACTCTGAATTGGCATTGGATTAAACAGGTAATGGTGGCAAATAAGAAGGCAGGAGCTGGATTCTGACCTCTCACCTGGGAACAGCAAGAAACAAAAGTCCCAACTGTGGAATCAAGCCGTTAGTGGGAGGACAGGCAAGAAGGGATGGCTGCAGAGGGGACCAGGGAGGCCACACCATGGGGTGGTCAACTAAGGTTCAGTTATACTGAGGAACCCAGGCTCAGCCACTGGATGGATGTGCAACACTAACAGAGAAATACCTTTCTCTCCATTCAGGGTCAGTAGAGCAAGGTAGGAGTATGGGCATTTGGGGTTGCAGTCCCTGACACTCTCCACTTCCATGTGCTAAGGCAATTTGCCAAATCTCTCAAAACAACTGTTTTCTCATCTGTAAACTGAGGGGAGTAGGGTACCCTACATCATATTTATTGTTCCCATTAAATGAAATCATGTATATGTATCATTTAGCATAGTATTTATCACAAGTGAGCACTCAATAGCTGGTATCTTTTTTATATTATACTGGCCATATGTCTTAGTTACTTTTTACTTGCTGCTGGGACAAATACCCAACACTCAAAATGAAGGACGGAAAGGTTTATTTAGCTCACAGTTACTGGAGGTTTCAGTTCATATTCAGCTGGCTCCAAGCAGAGAGGCACAATGCAGAGAGCAGCAGTTCATGACAGTGGAACAGCAACAATGGTGAAAAGGGCAGTGGAATAACCAGGGAAGCAGAGAGCAACAGCACGAGTCTGTCTCTTTGTCTCTCTGTATGTTACATTCAGTCTCTCCACTTTAGCCTACCTGCCTTATGCTACACACATAATCCCAAAAGTACTTAGACCCATAATCCCATCAGTACTAAAACACATAATCTCAGGGATCATGAATCAAGTCTCAAACTCTGGAAGTCCCTGACCCATGATTGCATGAGGCTTTGCGGGGGATAACTAGACATAAACCATAACACCATAATTTCCTGTCAGCCACAGGAAGTAGTCTGTACTTTTCAGGAGAACATTACCACCCTATTCACCCAACTGGACTTCTAGTATCAACTTTAGAAAGTGGGAACAAGGACTATATCTTCTATATTCAGAATTTCTTTTGTTTGTTTGTTTGTTTGTTTCTTGTTTCAGAACCTTTATTTGTTTATTCACTCATTTTATGGCCGGCTCAGCCTGCCCCGAGGGCAGGGCTGGCGCAGCATGTGGTGCCGGGGATCGAACCGAGGTCCCTGAAGCCGCCCAAGCCTTCCCAAGCAGGCGCTTTAGACCACTGAGCCATCCCGCCAGGCCCTATATTCAGAATTTCTTTTGGCACTTAATTATCTAAATAATCTATATTTAAGTGCCCATAACATTAGGTAGTTCATGGCAGTAAATGCAAATTCTACTTATTAAATGCATTACTAATAAATTAACAGTAAACAGAAATAAGTGAAACTGTCCACTAATTCCTATGAAAAGAAAACTTTCCATTTGCAATCTATTATAGATTATATATATCTAGCCTAGTGCTTTGCATAAATTTATTTTATCATTTGTTTGTATTTTAATTTAAGTGTGAAATTTCAGACCACACCAGTGTAGAAAACAAAAGAATGATAAATGCAAGAGCCTATATTTTCACATTGAAAACAGTAAAAAGGGCTGGGGAGATAGCTCAGGGGCACAAGTGCCTGCCTGGCAAGTGCAAGGTCCTGAGTTCGATCTCTGGTTCCACAAAAAAAAAAAAAAAAGAAAGAAAGAAAACAGTAAAAGGTATATAACCAAAATCCAAACCTAAACATTAATACATAAAAAAATTTAAAATCAAGGAGCAGATCAGAGGTCAAATGAAGATCTCTCAGTTAAATACTTATTATGAAGAAATATCTAGAACATAACACGCAAAGTGACATTCACCAATAAGAATTCTTAGTTTTCTTATATGCTTCTCTAGAAATAGAAGAGACTTTGTCACTTAATGGGAATGTGATTTAAATGATTTTTTTTCTTTAAACTAAGTACAGAATTGAACAACATACACATGTTTATTTCACAGATGTATTCCAAAACTGAGATACATAGTCATACAAAGTAGAATAACTTTTCTTTTTTAGTACATGTTATCTCTAATTTCTGCATACTCAAATTGATAAGGACTTTGGCAGCATCTACACTGAATTCTAATCTTGCAGGAAATTTATTCCTGAGTCAACAAGCCATAAAGCCAGAAAAAAACATTGCTTATGATTCATGAAAACAATTGTGTTTCTGAGGCACAAATCATAGAACTATTGAAATTACCAGCTGGACAAAACTTTGAAGATAAGCCACTCAACTGATAAATGAAGTCTTGTATAGCATATTTGTTGGATTTTTGCTTCGTATTCTACTGTGCCAGTCTATTTCTTTTAATTGGTGAATTGAGACCATTTACATTGATAGTCATGATTAAGATGTACTGACTTACGTTTGACAAGTTATCTGCTGTTGTATATCTCTTTTTCTCCTGTGTTTAACTGCTTGTCTTATTTGGTAGTTCCTTCCATTCTCATTCATGGAGTTGTGGTCATTTTGATCCCTCTCTAGAATATCCTTTAGTAGTCTGTGTAGAATTGGTTTTGTCATCATGAAATTCTTTAGTTGTTCTTTAGTTTACAGGGTATATCAGTTTGGATTGGAATTTGTTTTCTTGAAAGACTTGTAGTACTTTGCTCCATGCTCTTCTTGTCTTGATGGTTTGTGAAGTGATATCTGCCATTATTCTAACGGGTTTTCCTATAAATGTGATCTGTTTCTTTTCTCTAGCAGCTTTTAGTATACTATTCCTGTGCTAAATTTCTCAGATCTTGATTATTATATGTCTGGGTGTGCTTTAAACTGGGTTGCTGCTATTTGGAGTTCTATATGCTTCAGTTATATAAATGTCAAATTATTTCTCAGTATTTGTTAAGTTTTCTGCTATTACTTCTGCCCATATTCTTTTTAGATCATTTGTATTGACTCCTTCTTTCTCACTGATACCTATTAGTCTCACATTGTTCATCTTTGCATCATCTTGCAGATGTTGAATTATTTTTTCTTGCATCCTAGTAGTTTTTAAGAGATCTATTCTTCTCTTTTCACTAGCTGCAATGGTGTCTTTAATGTCTGGAAGTCTATTTTTACCTTCACTAAAATGATTTTGCCAGCATGTGATAGAGGTTTTAAGTTCCTGTAGAGCACTTTGAATCTGCTTCATGAATTCTATTTCTTTTCTATATTGCTCATTCAAGGATTCCATCATTTTTCTATTCTCCATTTTTATAATGAGTGTCTTTTTTTCCTTTTTTTATTTATTTTTTTTTTTTTTAGATTTTAGGGAAAGGTCTAGAGGATGTTCAGGGTATCACTACCAGATCAGACTTGTAGTGATCCTTCTGTTTACAGCCTCCCAAAAGGTGAGATTACAGGCCTGTGCCACCACACCCAGTCTCAATTTCTGTCTTCGTGTGTCCCAGAGGTGGGGCTGGCATGGCAGGCCTGGGGCTAGCCATGTCATCTTTAGATGCACTTAATAATTCTTTCATTATAGCTATCATTTCTCTTTTTACTTCAGAATTTGTTTCTGTTATGATTTCCTCAGTACCTTTTTGCAGTTGTTTCTTTACCTCAGATGCTATTATTTCAGATATTCAGGTGTATGTTTTCCAATTTCTTCTATGCTATTGTCTCCTTCATTTGTGCTGGGTGGGCTTGGAACCAGAGAATGAATGCATTTTGTACCTTCTTTTTCTCATTTTGTATAGCACTGTCTTCTGACCTTTGGTGTAGAGCTTTGGTACAGTTCTTACCTTAGCACCAGATCTGGATATACCACACTCAAAGTCCTCCAGGTGGGTGTGGCTTGGGTCTGGCTGCTGTGCTCCACTTATTCCTGCCCTTGGAAGTGAACCCACTGTGTCACTCTGGCAAGGTGTTCTGCTCCTGGATCAGCTGGGTGGGTCTTGCCTCTAGCCTCTCTGCATGGAATTCTGCCACAGGATTCCACACTTGGCCTGTCTGATGGAAGAAGTTCCCACACACCTGGCCTGGGCACAGGTTAGAATGAGCATCCAGCCAGCCAGCTGGCAGTTCCACTCACATGCTGGGCCCGGGTGCTGTCTGAATGAGGATCTTGAAGGCCCTGGACAGTCCCACTCGTACTCTGAGCCTGGAGCTGGCTGAAATAAAGATCTGTTGGGCCCAGAGCAGCCCCATTCTCAGCCCCAGTCATCCTCTAGGATCTGCCTCCTGGCCTGAAGCCTGCATAAATATTTATGCACTTTAATCAAAGTGGTTGTGAGATATTCTGTGTGTATGTATCTATTTAATCATTGGGGCAGTCCAAGGCAACATTCATCTAGCTAACAAAAAAGAACTAAATAACTTAAACTTAAATCCTTCCTTAGGACCATTTATTGTCTTATCTCCTTTAACTGGAAATAACATTTCAGTTACAAACTGTGGTTACAGTGAATTAATGAATTAACCACAAGCAAACAGCCAATTAAGTAATTACAACAAATGTATCAACCTCATTGATTTTCAATTCTTTGACAATATTTGAAATAATTGCCTTTCATTCCTGAGTCTTTTTCATTAGAATATTTACACATAAAATTCATCTTTCAAACTAAGATTGTGACTATATTATACTTTATTTCAACTTAAGCATCAGATGAATCTGGAAAACTAAATATTTTTGGCACTTTAATTGAAGAGAAATAGAGGAAACCACTACATCACATTCCAGGTATGGCCGCTTGAATTGAGTAATCAGTATGTGGTTTGAAGATCACTACCTTGTCCTTTTTGCAATCACTTTTGAAGGAATGTTGACCTCCTTACATTGTACTCTCAATGTCAAAATTCTCTTTGAAATTCATATGTAAAATACATAGTTGTAAAAGACATTTGCAAGTACATTTGCTTGCATATGGATTTTTCTACATACAGTATTAAGAAAGGTAAGGCAAATTAATCACTCAGAAAACCTAAAACTTGAAATATGCAAGGGGAAAATAGAGTGTGGCAATTGAATTGTTCAGTTAAGAGTTCAGAGCCCAATCCCATTCTGACTTCCTTTCCTTCATGCTCAAGGCTATCTGATCAGGTCTAGGTAAGAGGTAATAACAAACAGCTATGTAGAAAACATGTGTAATTAATTCCCAGTCATCCAAGATTGATTTTCTTACAGTTAACAAAGTCACAGTAACTATATGACACACAAAATGTTTGATTTGCTATTACGTGTCATCAAACACTACTAGATGTTAGTTACCTACAACAGTATTACAACTGGGGGCCAGGGAAATAGCTCAGTAGAGTAAGTACTCGCCTGGCAAGCACAAGGTGCTAACTTCAATCCCTGGTACCCCCAAAAAAGATAGTATTATAAGACATTCATTATTAGCTCTGTTTTCTAGCTGGGGAACCTCAGATAGGTTCAGAGGGGTTAGGTAACATTCCTTGCAACACGCAGATATTAAGAAATAGAGACAGAGATGGACTCAGATCAGCTTGATTCTATGCCACCTTGCCACCTAACTGTAAAGACAACAGAAGTCTTCTCTTAAATTTTGCTTGGAATCAGGAATGGATTCAGGTGTTGTGGAGCCTAGATATTTATTTGAGGGGAAACAACTTTTTTAAGGAACTGAATGCCAAAAATCTTATTTTTCAAATTTTTTAAGAATAATATGAGCCCCTGAAAACATTGTGGCAGCCCTCCCTTGTCTGTTTGGATGGAGCTGGAACAGGCAACACTTGAGCTTCAATAATATCATATAAGATCCACTTCTGCTGGGGAGTCAACCCTTCAACTTACTTTTGCCTGGCTGAGAGAGACATAAGGTGGTTTTGTTATAAAGTAAAACACTTTGATAGTACCAGACACTTCCTTCTACTCTGATACATATATATAATTATTATAGGAAACTTACTGGGAATGAGTGTGGGTTGGTCAGGGGCTTTATATTGGTGCATTCTTAAAGAAAAATGGAGGTGAGAACTTGTCTCTTTCTATCTCAAGTTCAAATTAATCAAAATTATTTGATGGATGTGGGTGGTATAACTCAAATTAGGAAACCAGAAGTACCAACAGGATCTCTGGGAGATTATTTCAGTAAGGACAAGAGAAAGATAGGCTAAGAGATCAGATGGGGAAAGTGAACCTTGAATCTGGATCTATTACTGGATGTGTTACCAGCACAGCCATCCCAGCAGCAGGCTCAGTCCATGAAAGTACACGGATGAATAACAAATTAAAAAGTGGCAAGGATTTAGTATCTCTGGTACAAATTCCAACTGATTACCAGTAACACATATCTGCTCTATAGAGTGAAGCATGACTCTGACCTGGGTAGGGATCTGCAATATTTCTGGTGTTGATAATTAGAGCAGATATACCAGCTTAAGCCAGTGTCGATAATTAGAGCAGGTATACCAGCTTAAGACATGGCTTTCTTGGCTTGCTGCAGTTGACAGTAACCCTGAGGTCCAGCCTTAGCAACACTGGCAACAACAAAAATCATCACTGGGCATTGGGAAAGGGGCTTGGCAGGGCAATCCTCAGACTACTCGAGTTTGGAAGACTGGGCCCCACATATTCACCAACAGTGCATCAGTAGCACATTCTAGAATTGCAGCATTGAAGCATCACTACAGACTCTTCTAGCCTCAAGGGGTCACATGTTTTGTTTGCTAATAAAATAACAGCTAAAAGGGCAGACTCCTGCACATGAATTGGCACCCACAGGGCTCCTCGAATATACCCAGAGGAAAAGAAGGCTGAACTTCCTGCAGTCCTCCATGCCATGATAAGTTGGATAGTAAAGGGAAGTGTATCTCGTTAGGGTTGTTATGAGGACATATTTTTCCAGGTTACTCTAAATACTTCTTTGCCGCTGCTGGATCCTTTTGTCCTCTGAGATCTGGTTCAGTAATCAGCATTGGCTCATTGCCTTTCTTTTCTATGGAAAACCTTATTCTGCATCTTTAATAACACATTGGACATTTTTACATACATATGATATCAAACTCAACCTGCCGGAAACCTACCTCAGCAAAAAGTGCTTACAAATTGATAAGAAAAAATCCAAATAGTCAACTCACAAAGGGGGAAAAAAACACACATGGCAAATAAACAAATGAAAAGATCCTAAGTCTCAAGAATTTTAAAGATCAACATTTTTTTTAAAAAAAGATAACAGGAAGTACAAAGCTAGATCTTTTTCAAAAAGGAAGGAGATTGAGAAATGGAGGGAGGGAAGGAAAAGAGGATTGAAGAAATGAATTAAAATGTGTTATGTACTTGTACCAATGTCCCAATAGAAATGTAAGTTATGCATAACAAATATTACAGTAAGTCCCCAGTTAAAAATGAGTTCTGTTTCAAGACAACTATTCATAAGTCAGAGTTTTTCATAATCCAACAAAGTGAATCTTCTTCAGTAACCTGTGAAAGTTCAAAGTTCAGATGCTCTTAGGTCAGGGATTACTGTACTAATAAAAAATAAAAGTATTAAGCCTACTTTTAACTAAAAATTTTAAAGAATTTTAAAATAACACTGAAAAACTTTCACTTGTCATTGATAATGATTTCCAAAATTGAACTGCCATTGTTGTAATCTATATTTAAAACTTATGCAGGCTGAGGAAATAGCTCAGTGGAATAAGTACTTGCCTGGTAAACACAACGTCCTGAGTTTGATCCCTGGCACTACACAATATCTTATTATAATATGCAATTACAAGGTCTCCAGTTTATCAGTTTATATCTGTTAAATCTTCAGGTGCTTTCTTTAAAATATTTAAGCATTTAAATAACATCCAAAGAGCTCAGGGGATTAAAGCTCCTGCAAGCAGGTGCAGGGACCAGAGATTCAATCCCCAGGCCTGCCATGCCAGTCCCACCCCTGTGGTGTACTGAGACAGCAATTGAGACTGGGCATGGTGGTGCATGTCTATAATCCCAGCTCTCGGGAGGCTGTAAACAGGTGAATCACTAAGAGTCCAGTCTAGCTGTAAGACCCTGAACACCCTGTAGACCCTTCCCTAAACGTACAAAAAAATTAACAATAATAATGAACTATCATATCTGTCTTATCTCATATATACAAAAATCTCTATAGCATCATAATTTTTCAAACAGCTTAAAGTATAACATGCATAAAATGAACTATTCATACCTGTAATTTACAATTTGACAAATTTTATGCATATGAGAGCACCACCTGGAGTGGGACTGCCTGCGGTGCTCTGGATCTTCATTTGAGCCAGCACCCAGGTCCAACCTGTGAGTGGGACCACCAGGAGCTCTCTGTAGCCTCACTCCAGCCAGCGCCCAGGCTCAGCGTGTGAGTGGGACCACCTGTCATCTACTGGATCTTCATTTCAACCTGCATCCAGGCCAGGTGTGTGTGTGTGTGTGTGTGTGTGTGTGTGTGTGTGTGTAACTTCATCCATCAGACAGGCCCAGTGCAGAACTCTGTGGCAGAGCTCCCTGCAGAGAGGCTAGAGGCAAGACCCACCCAGCTGATCCAGGAGCAGAACACCTTGCCAGAGTGATACAGTGGGTTCATTTCCAAGGGCTGTAGCAGGAAGAAGTGGAGCACAGCAGCCAGACTCAAGCCACACCCACCTGGAGGACTTTGAGTGTGGTACATCCAGACCTGGTGCTAAGGTAAGAATTCTATCAAAGCTCTACACCAAAGGTCAGAAGACAGCACTATACAAAACAACAAAAAGAAGGAGCCCTGAGCCCAACCAGAACAAGTGCAGGAGACAATACTATAGAAGAAATTAAAAAGCACACACCTGAAATCTCTGCAATAATAGCCACTGAAGGAAAGAAACAACCACAGAAAGGTATGGAGGAAATCAGAACAGAAATAATTTCTGAAGTAAAAAAAAAGAAATGATAACTATAATGAAAGAAGTACTAAGTGCTTCTAAAGAAGACACTGATAGGGGCCTGGCGGGATGGCTCAGTGGTCTAAAGCGCCTGCTTGGGAAAGCTTGGGCGGCTTCAGGGACCGCGGTTCGATCCCCGGCACCACATGCTGCACCAGCCCTGCCCTCGGGGAGGGCTGAGCCGGCCATAAGGATGAGTGAATAAACAGACAAAGGTTCTGAAACAAGAAAAAAAATAAATAAATAAAATAAAAT
>PVJA010014070.1:0-32647 GCA_004027025.1 Myocastor coypus
TAGTTATCATCTGTGATCTTGGTTCTTTCTATTTATTTTTGTTGTACAGATAGTAAAAAATAGTAAAGAGAAAACAAAAGTGATATAGAATTTAACCAAGCAAAATGATAGGAATTCAACAATGGTTGTTATATTGCTTATCACTGTCTTCAAATTACTTGTTCAGATATTTAGAGAACTCTTACTAATAAACAGGTCCATCCTTCGGGGCCAAAGTATTTGAAATATAGTAGCTTTTTCTTAAAAAATGCCTTGTATTAGAACTATTTGTTTCTCCCTGACTAAAAATAAAAGTGATCAAAAGCAAATGGAGGCATATAAGATGCTATTTTATCCAAATTAAATTGCAAAACTCACTTAAAATAGAAGTTAAGACATTGCCTCCATGTGGGAAATCTCACAAAGCCTTTGTAGCCACTCATAGATACTTACATGGGCAGAAGTCTTAGGACAATATGAAGTGACAAACACTAAGAGTTTCTTAGTCTACTCAGTCTATCATAACAAAATGCCACATACTGCTTGGCTTAAAGAAAAGGAATGTGTTTTTCCACAGTGCTGGAGGCTAAGTCCAAAATCACAGTTTTAGTGAATAAGTTAAATCAAATCACATTTTATGAACAAGGTCTGCTCTTGACTTGGAGACAACTGATTGGCTGCCATGTCCTCCTATGACTTTTCACGGATTCAAGTAAAATAGGGGAAGAGTAAGCTTTCTGATGCCTCTTTCTGTAAGGACGCTAACTGCCTTGTACCGCAGCCTCCCTTTGGGGACCTTATTGGACCTCCATTAATTTTTAGAGGCTTTGTGTCCAGTTAGAGGCACAATGCTGATTAAGGATTTAACATATGAATATAAAATCTATCTGTGAATATACCAAGGAGATTTAGCAAGCACAAACAGGTTAGAATCAAAGAAAGGCCAGGAACAGTCCACAGAAGGACAGCAAAGGATGAAGCTCACATGGCTGTGATTAAAGATACAGCATTACTGAGAGACAATGTTATCATACAGTTTTATGCTTTGTCCTATCCTTTTTCTCATTTCTATTCATGTTATATTTCATCTCCAAACATTACTATCAAAATACGTGCACTAAATGGTCACATAACCTTTTAAAATATACAGGACATTCTTGCTTATGCATTACAATGCTGTGCACTTTCAGCGTTTTTAAAAAGCTCTATATTAGTATTTACTAATCAAATATGTTAGCAGCTATTTTGACTGTACAATAGCAATAAATGAATTATATTAGCTTAATTATGCAATGCTTTCAAGAATGGCATTTCTGAGTAACTTGAAGCTTATCTTTTATACCAGGTGTTGTATTTTGAATATGTGAAGAAAGCAGTGAAAAATAATGAAAGGAATATTTTTAATTTTATTACTTTCAGATAAATGGTACAAGTCTGATCACAATTATTTTCTGTCCATTTCCTTACTCCCCATGTGATTCTTATGAACATATATTAATTGTGCAAGCTAATGTATTTCACTAGGACTTTTCTATATAAACATTTGTCATGTCTACTTTATCTTCCCCTCTACCTCTTTCCAGTTCCTAAAAATCTTCTATTTTTCAGATAATCTGTTTTCTAATTCCATGCATGATATAAATTGTATAATACTTACCGTTCTAAGTCTGATTTATTTTTCTCAACATCATACACTCTAGTATAATTTATTTTCCTGCAAATGACAGTATTTCATTATTTTTGACTAAATAATATACATGATATTTCCTATGTTCACTCACCTTTGACCAGCATCTAAGCTGTCCCTTACCTTGGCTATTGTGAGTAGGCACAAAACAAACAGGCTCTACGGTGACTTTGGTATACTAACTTCAGTGCCTTCGGGTAGAGTACTAAGAGCAGTATAGCTGGATCATATTCCTACCAGGTGGGGAGGCTCATCAGGTTTCTTTCTAGGTTTTGGTGTTCCAGAAGAGATTTGGACCAGACATGTAGGAAAGAAAATTAAGGTATTTTCCAGGCAGAAAGAAGAAGGCCCTGCAGAGCGAGAGTAGGCTGGTGAGAGGCTCAAGGGGAAAGGGCATTCTGGGATTACCAAAGTTCAGGAAGTATCTGTCTTTGACATAAATAATACAATGAGAATGTCATTTTATCAAATATTCACATAGGTTCATACCACATATAAACTGTCCTATATAAAGTCTAGCTTGGCTTGCTATTACTTATAAAAATCAAAATATAGAATATCAACACAACTTTGATTTCACTTGAGAAGCTTTTTCCATCCATCTGTTCAGCATCATTTGCTCATCTTTTAATTGGATGTTATATATTTATTAAGATTTTTAATTCTTGGCTAGGAACATAGCTCAGTAGAATAAGTGCTTGCCTGGCAAGCACAGGATCCTGAGTTCAATCCCTGGTACCACAAAAAAATAAAATAAAAAAGGAGATTTCAATTCTTTCTGGGAATGTAGTTGGGATGAACACTTGCTTAAGATATGCAATCCTTAAAAAACAAAAAAGAAAGGACGAAGTAAAAAGAGGATGAGGGAAAGAGGGATGACAAAGGGACAGAAGAAGGTGGTTATCATATAGTATGAAATACTTTACTTGCAAGATATTTTGTATATTTACAGAATACTTTTGAGATATTTTCATATTTTACATTCCACACAAAGTAGCCTTTCCCAAAAGTAATGCTTATTTTTATTAACCTATGTGGATGGTATTCCTCAATCTCATCTCATTTATATTAGTTGAAACCACATAATTACAGAGATAAAACACGTTAAGGAAAAATAAGTATTATGTCAACTTCTGACCTCCGAAACTCCAGGATGCCATGTTATTTCTGGATCAGCGCACACGTAGCTACATTGTGCATTTTTGCCTGAAACCTTTCGGCTTCTGTCCAAATGAGCAGCCTGTTGCTAGCTAATCTATTACTTCTGCTCCTACTCTCTGCCTAAAGACTCCTCCACTCTCACTTTCCGAGGAAAGATCTGTGCACACAGCCAGTCTTTGAAATTTTTTTATTCCATTCCTTTTCCCTTTGACCCAAATGATGAAATGAAAAATATAATTATTTGCTACTTCTTTAGTAGTACAAAATGAAGATTGTATCAGGGAGGGCTGAATTCAGCTTCCAGTAAAAGAAAACTCAACTCGAGTTACTTGAACTACATACATATTGGACTGATATACACTTTAGACCAGAGCTCACAGGTTACTAGACATGGAGTGTTCACTTGGTGAGATTAACTTGGTCTTTCCAACAGTCGGCTGTCTGCTACAGCATTTTCATATGGATGTTCTTCCGATTCCCAGATGGCAGTTTGATTCCAGGTACATCTCAGCTTCAAAGAAAAAGGCAAAGATACTACACCAGGCATACATACTTCCTTTCTTCAGTGGAGCCAAGCTACATTGACACTCAGCCCTTTGGTCTTAGTGCTTCATGGCTAACCCTACGACCAAAGGAACTTGAAAATCATGGCTTGCCACTGGTTGTGTCAATGTAATCAACATTGTATTGGGAGGGGGCAGGCCAAATAGCTCACTGACTTAAAGTGCCTGCACACCCTGGGCCTGCTGTGCTGGCCCCGCCCCCCAGGGCACACTGAGATAGCAATTGAGATTGGGCATAGTGGTTGATGCCTGTAACCCCAGCTCTTGGGAGGCTGTAAACAGGTGGATCACTACAAGTCTGATTTACAAGTCTGAACACCCTGTAGAACCTTCCCCAAACACACACACACACACACACACACACACACACACACACAGCTTGTACTGGGAGGGGCCAACAGAGTGAGTGTCTAACGGGAAGCAACTGAAATGTGTGTCAAACTTCCATGAATGGTCAGGTATAGAGCTCAATGCAATCACATGCAGGTTTCCGCTTATGAATCTTTGTCAATGATACTAGACAGCATCACATCTTCTACTCAGAATCTCACTATATTTGGTTTATTCTACTCATTCTTTGACTGTTGGAACCGTATTGAACTTTCACATTCCAAATTTTAAAAAAAAATTAGTTTGGGGCTTGCAAACATTAGAGCCATGTGAAAACATCAATTACTTTCTGAATGCTACCAACTTAAGAATCTACGGTCAACAGTTGCCAGAGCTCGGGTTCCCAGCTATGCCGGCCTTTAGTTTGTCATTTAAAATCCATTGTAGTATCATTTAAACACATGCTAGCTCTACATCGTCAGACGACAGACACTGACAACAGTTCTACAAAGCACTATACACGGTTTGAAAGTTAATCCTGAGGGGATTTGACTGCCCTTGGGAGATACAGACGTTACATGTTTTGTTATGCAGGTCTTGCTTTAACTTACTCTTAACCACCCAGCAGAAACGTTTAACCACAAGGCATAAAACGTGAAGCTAGATTAGTATGCTGAGCCGTAAAAGGCTTAAATCAACAGCTTCTGACATTGCCAGTTTTGCCGTTAACTCACTGTGAGTATGGAATACTGGACTATGTAAACAACTACTTTCTCTTAGTTCAATGAGAAGAAATTTTTGTACCAATAATGATTAGAAAAATTATCACATCTACACCCTGTGCTCTGTATAACTACCGCGAGGACAACAATATGCATTATATCAATTATTGGGAATGTACTACCAACGTGCTTTGAAACTATCATATTGTTATTGCTTATGAAAAGTAATAAAAAATAAACACATGCGTAAAAGCCTAGCTCTCATGTCCCACAACGCTAGCTACCATAGCCTGAGACAGGCCACAGCTCTATAAACTCAGCTCCTTACCTGGCTGATTCAGGGCAAGTGATTCCTGTTTCAAGGTGACAGACAAGAAAATGTGTTTCAGTCATTCTTTACAAAGGCGAAATGGAAGGGAAAATATTTGTGTGGGCTGATTCTACACAAAGACAAAATAGCATTGCTAAACACGGGCTTGTATAGAACTCTGAAATTGGTGGATTTACTAGGAGCGAGCAGGTACTGCTAAAGAGAGCATTTCCAAAGATAGACACATAATTACTCACATATCCCAGGCTTTCAAACTATGTGCATCACTTCAAGACGACTGAACTGAATCTGTTCCCCAGAAACTCTACTTGTTTTTAAAAAGACAGAAACATTTTCTTGAAAATGACTCATGAATTCAATGTGCCTCCTGCCTCTAGCCTCAGGAGAACATCTCTGCCTACAGTGCTGTGAGTGTGCCAATCTCGGCCATAAACAAAGGAAGCCTTCACCCTTTTCTTCAGAGCAAACAAGTCTCATCCAGAGCTTGACCATGGGCACTGTCTTCGCTTATTTCAAACAAACCTTACAGACTCTGCATATTGTATCATATATCCCCTTCCATGAAACTTACTTTTTCTCATATAAAGAATTTTTACAATGTAAATTCCTTCGTTTGCTGAGATCCTATGGAATTATGAATCTATGTCATTAATTACTTCTACCTAAAAAGTACCAATTTTAAAGATTATCTGTATTATGTTGGTCAGGGAGACATCCAAATCTGAAGTTACAGTTGAAATTTATAGTCTCATAACAAGCTTCTAATGAGCTACAGAGGATTTGAAATGCTGATGTTCTTGACATGTTCCATGAAAAATTGGTTTTGACATGTTGGTAGCATCTACTAGGTATGAAGTTGTAAATCTGACTTGGGGTAACTTCAGAAGCATGAACCCCAAATTTTCAATTTGCTACAAATGAATATGTTTAAAGATAATTGGAATAGCTTCAGATAGACCAGTAAATCTCTAAGGAAATAGTTATATTCACTAAGAATATAAAATAAAATTATTTAACCAGGCATGGTGGCACACAGCTGTAATCCCAGCACTTGGGAGGCTGAGGCAGGAGGATTAGTGCAAGTTTGAGACCAGCCTGGGCTACAAAAGTGAGCTCAAGGTCAGCCTGAACTGTACAACAAGACCCTGTCTCAAAAAGACCAGAAAATAAATAAAATTAAATTATTTGAGTATGCCTCTGCAAGGTTTGCATACTCAAGTTTGGATATACATCATATGTATGAACACATATGTGTTCATACATATACATATATTTGTTTTAGTAGATATATTCTAGTGTTGTGTTTTGCCTCAAATCAACTATTTTGGAGTGATGTTTTTGACATGTAACATACAGCCAGAAAAGTACACACAAAAGTGACAGTACAATAAATTGTCACAAACATAACTTTTTTTTTTTTTTTTTTTGCTTTTTTGACAGGGTCTCACTCTGTAGTCTAGGCTGGCTCAAACTCATAGCTATACTCTCAGCCTTCCAAGTACTTGAATTATAGGTGTCCACCATCATGCCTGGCTCCATACATTTTTTTTAAACAGACTACAGTAACGGATGTCAGATCAAGAACAGAGAACAGGGCCAGGCAGACAGCTCAGTGGATTAAAGCACCTGCTAAGGCAGACTGGCCAGGAGTTGGACCCCCAGCCTATAGTGCCAGCCTTGCTCCAAGGCAAGCTGCAATGGTTTATGAGACTGGGTGTGCTGGTGCATGCCCTTAACCCCAGCACTTGGCAGGCTGAAAAACAGACAGGATCACTATGAGTCTTATCTATGTACTGAGACCCTGCAGACACTGGAGACCCTGTACTAAATACAAAACAAACAAACAAAATTGGGACCAAGTAATTGTAGTGTGCAGATAGGTCAAGTGTGAGTGTACTCTCTGCATGGTGGTGTGTTTCACAGCGTCTATGGCTACTCCCAGTTAGATGCCAGTAGAACCGTGCCTTCAGGTGTGGACATTCAGTTACATCCAGATATTCACAGATGTCCTGTAGGAGAAAAAAGCACCTTGCTCTGCCTGTTGCTGTGAATTTTCAGATTTGTGTTTTGATCTGGTCTATATTGAAAACAATAAAATGACCCCAACAAAGTCACTAAAACTCATCCTTTTTATGTATCTGTCTTTAAAAGCAAGCTCCTATTATTGCCTATGTTTCAGTGCGGATCTGAGCATTAAATAGCACAGTAGAAATGCATGTAGCTTTAAAATCCTCATGGATATGGTTTCGTATAGAAAATGAAGCATTCTAAAGAGACATTAAAATATACTGAAAACCAATTATTTTAACCAATTAGTTTAGCCTGAATTGTGTATGCATTTGGAGAATTTTTAGTTTGAGTTCCACGAGCCCAGAGTGCTCCTATATGATTGCGCACAAGCCCAGAGCCCTTGGTGCTGCGTAAATGTCCATAGCATTTCACAGATGCAGCTGCTCTCATTTCCCAGCAAGTAAAAGGGAAGTGGCATATGTCCTGAGGTTGCCCAGGCAACATGTGGAAAGTCACATGCGTACAGCCTGGAAGGGTTCCAAGTGTCCAGCTTGTCATCCAGGGCCCGGACTTTCCCTTCACTTCCTATTCTGGGCATGCCTGGCAGTCACTGCATTAAATTAACAAATCAATTTCAAGCTACAAATGCTCTGGGTAAATAGAACAAACCACTGCCAGTACACCGCTCTCTGATGCACCACAACATGACAGGCATGGAAATTTTGCCACTGCTGAGACAGGACCGAGGTCATACAATTGAAGCCCTGGTTAGATCTATCCTCAACTGTGAAAAATCTCTGTTCGATGCATTACTTACTATATCTCTTTTGACCCTCCAAAAGTCAATCCAAAAAATGAACACAAATACCGTTAGGTCCTTAAATCCCTCATTAGTTTTTGAGAAAGGTCATTAAACTGAGCATTAAAATGTTCCAGTCCCACCTGATTTTACCTATGACACCAGCAGTAGCTTTGTGGTTACTCAAGAGAGAAACCCAGGCACACTCTTCAACCCATATCTTTCCCTACTTCGCCTCATCCCTCAGCCCAACAGATATCAAGTGAACCTCCTAACTCAGTACTTCAGGATCTATCAAGTTGACTCACTTCCCATCATCCCTACCTCCACCCTGCTCTCCGTTGTTAATTACAGTTATCTGCGCTATTACAGCATCCCCCTTAGACACCACCCAGCTATGCACAAAGCCACCAACCAGAGTGCATTCTAAACTAGAAACATGATGGACTTTTTGCAAAGCAAATCTCATAGTATCTCTGCATACTCAAGCCCCTTGTCAGAGAAGTGAGAAGTTTAAATAGACTGAGTTCCTTTGCTTCCTATGCCCAGCACAACACACAAGGAACAAACAGTAGCTGATGAATAAAAGTCCTTTTGGAACACTCATTGAGATGACTGCGTTCCAGCAGAGGGCAGGTTTTTACTCAGTAGCGTCTCTCAAATGAGCACCAGCTGGCTGAGTTGAGATGCTGGCTCCTCTTATTTGGTCCATTATTGAAGCAAGACAGATGCTGGAAGGAGATGATTACAAATAACATTAGAATCTGTACAGAAAGGTTTTAGATGACGGATGCTTTCTTCCATGCCTTTGAAATTATAAAACAGCTTCCATGCAAAGAGAATTCTGGTTGTTGCAGTTTCAAGAATGTGTCTTGTGTGGAAGAAAGCATAGAGAACTGGAATAAAGAAAACAGGTCCACAACTCACTGCAAAACATTTGCTCCCTATCCTTAGTTACTGCATCTGTAAAATGAGACTAATGGCCTCTATTTGGTGCTAAGGACCAGTGGAAATAAATGAAAGGGTGACTGAAATGTGAGCAATGGTCAAGACTCATCCTCACATTAATTTTTCATCTAGTTCTTGTGGTTTTCAGTTTTGTAAAATGTTCTCATGAGCCCCAATGGCTTTGAGAGTGACAGCTTTACCCAGTTCCTTGTGTCAAATCTCAGGTTTTTTCTTTTAATATATTTATGGAAAATTTTTTCATTCAATATATCACTTAATCAAAAAATCCTCAGTCCCACCCCACCCCTGGGGCAGGTTGAAAGGGCAATTGAGACTGGGCATGGTGGGGCGCACCTGTAACCCCAGCGCTCGGGAGGCTGAACACAGAGGATCTCTAGGAGTCTGATCTATGTAGTGAGAGCCTGCAGACCCTATATTGAGATATATGTTTTAAAAAAGAAAAATCCTAAAGTGCTATATATATTCGAATCTCTCTAATAGCACACACAAATATATATATATAATATATATACATACATATTATATATAATGTATAGCTCATACTTGGTTGTTACATTTTTGTATTAATTTCTATTTTTAAGAAATGAAATCTTGTCAAAAATAAATAGCATTGAACAAAATATTTTTATACAAACACATCTGAAAATTATTAGGATTGATAAAAGCTTTTTGTTTTTTTTTTTGGGGGGGGGGTTTGGTGGTACCAGGATGCAATTCAGGACCTTGGGCTTGCCAGGAAAACACTTACTGAGCTATCTCTCCAGCCCCAAAAGGTTTGCTATGAATGAAAAAATCATCAACTATTCTTTTCTCTATCAACACATTTAGCTCAAATTAGCATTGCCTTACAGCAAGTGCTGGTGTGTGTGAGTGTGTGGTATGTTATGTGTCGGCGCTGAAAGAAACAACGAGAAGATCCGATGCAGGTAGCTCAGAGGACTCACTGAGATTCATCCCTCAGTGAGCCAGGAACCCCAAACGCAACTCAGCTTTATTTCAGGCTAGTGAACGTGATCTCATGCACGATCATTTCAGTAAAGGGAGACCATGTGCTTAGTCAGCAATGTGACCACGATCTCCAGTAACTTCCATCCTTTCCCTATCATCAGCTTCACACAGGGTCCACCATTAGCATTGCAAGCAAGGGAGAAAGCAACAAACAGGGATCCCACAGGTAGTACTGCTATCTATCACCTGGGGTCCAAGCTTTCTGGGACTCAGCTATCCCACCTTTCCAGGACTTTCAGCAACAGACCACAGCTGTCCCTGGTCCCCATTCATTACACTCCGTTGCTTGAAATGCTAGTTAGGCTGCATGAGTGGGTTTAGGTAAGCACCAGAGAGACTGTAAAGTCCAGGGACACAAACGGGGGTGCGGGGGGTCAGCATTTGCTTTGTAATGATGCAAACCATCCGCGTACAAACCTTTAAACCAAGAAATAAAAAAAAAGTGTTTTCCAATGCTCCATGGAATTTTATACTTCAACTGATTGTTCTAACATTACATTTTTGGGATTCTGTGTACCAGGATATGTAATAAGAAGCTAGCAAAATAGCAATTACTTACCTTGAAAGTGTGCCTGGCCTTTATTTATTTACTTACTTACTTACTTACTTACTTATTTTCTGGTATTTTTTCCACATTTTTATGACTTTTTATTAGTACATATTGGTCATACATATTGGTCACATTCATTATTTGCGAATAACATGACACCCTACTACAAGACCCCAAAAACTCCACCAAAAGACTCTCAGAATTAGTCACCAAATTCAGTAGCTTAGCAAGATATGACAATACTCAAAAATCAATTTTATTTCTTTACACAAATAACTCACTGGAAGAGAAATTAGGGAACCGATGTTTTTCAGAGTAGCTTCAAGAAAAATGAAATACTTAGGAATCACTCTAACAAAGGAAGTGAGAATATATATACTGAAAATTATAGTACTCTGAAAGAAGAGATTAAAGAGGATATCAGGAAATGGAAAGATATCCCCTGTGATTGGTTAGGCTGAACAAATATAGAACAAACATATGTGTAAAAGGGGCCACACTTTCAAAATCATGGCAGCTTTAATGCAACCTGAATCAAAATACCAATAGCATTCTTGATAGAACTGAAGAAAATAGTCTTAAACTTCATGTGAGAAAACAGTCTTAAAATTTGGAAGACATTAAAATAGTAAAAGTAATTCTGGGCTGGAAGGCAAGGGGAGGCATCACCAACCCTTGATTTGAAGCCATATTACAAAGCTTCTGTGATACAAACAGCATCGTATTTGCAAAGACCAAAGAAAGCAACAACAAAAACAAAAGCAGGCCCAAGGGTCAATGGAGCAGAACGGAGTCAAGGCCAAACACTCAGCTTAAACTCAGACCTGTTCCTCTCACAATGCACTAAGCTAAAATGAAAATGAATCAAGTATTTAAATATTAAAACTGAAATATTTTACATTCTAGAAGATAAAGCAAGTAAAACTCTTGAAAACATAGACGCAGGCAAAGGTTTCACAAACAAAACTCTGAGTACACAGGAAATATTACAGAAAATCAACAAATGAAAGCTCACCAGATGGAAAAGCTTTTGCACAGCAAAGGAAACCCCACCAACTGAGTGAAAAGACAACCCACAGGATGGAAAAAAAATAGCACCACCTATTGCTTAATACGTATAATATATAAAGAAGTCAAATACCAGTCCCACCTCCTAAATTTAAAGACCCAGTCCACACAATAGACATAATAAAAGGGAAAGAAATTGAACATGAGATATAAAAAATTGGGATGAGGGAAAGGAGAAAAGACAAGAAAAGAAAGGAACAGAAAAAAACATGTTTCTATGTAGACAGGATAGCTAAGATGATTGTACTATTCTATCAGGTGTTTTTTACTTATTTATGTATTCATATATATATGCATGTATATATGTATGTATGTATGTATGTGTTTATTTATTTATTTATTTTATTTATTTATTTATTTGGTACCTGGTCTTGCTACACAGCTCAGATTCACAGGGATTTCCTGTATCATTCTCCCCAGTGCTGGGAGGACAGTTGTGTCCATGACACTAGTCTTCAGTGGCTGGCCAGGTGCACCCAAGGTTCTGAGATCAGCGTGGCATGCAGTACAGGGTATTAAAGCTTGGTCCTTGCGCTAGTCAGATAAATGCTTAAACAGCTGTCCTACCTACCTAAACCTGTTATCACATTTTTGAAGTTAATAGTTATTGATTACAATTTTTACTTGGACCAATTTTATACATTTACATCTGTAATCTAAGCAACTACATTGAAGACAGCAATGGGTAGTATAACAAGCACTGTCGAATACCTTTCATTTTATGTTTTAGAAATTTGGTATCATTTCTGTTGTCTTATCTATTATTCCTCTATTCTCTCTAAAATGAAAAACGAGAAAAATAAAGAACCGATCCAAAAATGGGCATCTGAAATGAGCAGACACTTCAGCAAAGACATACAGGAAGAAAATCCTCTTGTGTTAGGATTCATACTCTAGGACCTAAACAAATGAAACTCAGAGATTCGACTAGAAGATTTCTAAGCAGAGCTGGATGATGAGCAGCGGGGTCGTGCAAAATTAGCTCAGTATATTCAGCTTGTATTCCCTGCAAATGGTACTGTATATTGGCATCGCTCTGCTTTTGCTTACACTGTATCTCCCTATTGTGTGCCAACACACGTTCTGACTCGGCTAAGAATTAGAGACTGAAAAATTAGGCCACAAAAATTCTGTGACATTCTAAACTTAAGAAAGAAATCATTTTTCTATGAGTACATGTCCAGTTTTTTTCTCCTTCAAACAAGACATTGGAATAAGATTCCCTGTCTCTAAAAAGTATTTAATGTATCAGGAGATGGACAGAATTTGAAGTATTATACATTTGAAGTATGACGCTATGTTTCAACTGAGGGTAGAGTGGAAACAGAAACATCATCAAAAGCTGCTGAGATGGGTAGACAAAGCGGCTTGGGGACTGAATAAGTGATTGCTCTGGGTGACACAAGTGCTATGACAGGCTCCAGGGAGGTCGTAACCTAAAGAGGACACAGAATGACACTGCAGTGAATCTGTCACTGTCATCTATGTACATTGCCTTTCCTGCCATCCCCTCTCAATTTTTAGACACATTAGACATGGATCAGCAATTTTTTAGTTCTTAGTGACACGGGATTAGTGGAAAGTATAGAGATATTAAAGAAAAGGTGATGAACGGAAATGCCTGGAGCTACAGTCAAGGAATGTCCAAAATGTGGTATGAAAGTCACCACTGTCCCATCCTGAGGCCATTTAATGACACTTTCAGAAAGTTCAACTAAAGACTGTGAATCTTTCTTACCATGGTCATCCAAGAAGATCTCACTCAGCATTGGAGGGTGACATACAAATATAATCTGTTTGTTTTAAGCCTACAATCTGAGTCTGGTATGTTTTTCAAAGACATTTAAAACATTTTGCATTAAAAGAAAAATATTGATGCAATGATTATATCTATTGAATTATGTATTATAAAAGGTCTCGATTTGATCTCTTGTCAAACTATGTTGTAAATTCACTTTAGTAATCATTCATTTACATTCCTTATTCAATATCCAGACATAATAGATTATAACTATTCTCTCATATGAATCTTTGAAATGCATCTTCTACTTGTAGCTCTTTTGCTTATCAATAGTTATCAGATATCTCTCTCCTGTATTGTTCCATTTTTCTTTTACAAAATAGTATTCTAAGTGTCTTCATATTCTGTTCCTCTTATAAATAGGTTGGCAAAATTTACTGGGCAAGAAAAACTGGAAAAAAAATTCTAGTGTAGAAACACATTCACATATAGTTTGGTAACTAAAAATTCAAGATGTGACCTGTGTTAGTGGATCATAAAGAATAGGTTTTTTGTTTTTGTTTTTGTTTTTTTTGTTTTTGTTTTTGGTTTTGTTTTTTTGTAAATTATAGTGGCAGAGTTCCATAGTCAAAAGCTGCAGCAGACTGCATGTCTCTGCCTTTGTAATGTAATTGACTCCTGGGGTGGCAGCTTCACTGAATGCCACTAATCCCCTTATGAGAAACATAACCTCATTCTCTTCCCAGCACATGAGATACTATACACCAAGAAGAGTGCCCTCCCCACATCAAACACACCAGTGCCTTGATCTTTGAATTCCTGGCCTGAGATCTACGAGAATTTTTTTCTTGAAACCACTTGGTCTACAAGGCGGGGACAGCAACTCAAACCTACTAGGTCCAAGAAAAGCACTCAAGTTCGAGAACTGCACGATATTAACTTTAGAGTCCTGCAGAAGTGCCTCACTTCTTCGGACTTTTTTTTTTTTTTTTACCAGCAGAAAGAATCTGCTGATATCTTAGTGGCATATTAAGATTGAAATAAGAAAAAAAATATACATGCTTTATAAATCTCAAAGCATAATATAAAAGTAGAGTGAATTGGGCTGAGGAGATAGCTCAGCGTTTTAAGCATCTGCCTGGCAAGTGCAAGGTCCTGAGGAATTTGAAAAAAAGTAGGGTGATTTAATGATTTTCAGCAATCTTTTGTTTCGCCCCTGAAACCTGAACAAATATGGGTGGCCCTCAGTGATACTTTAGCTGATACTCATGCCATAAAATAGACTAAACCCAAAGCTCGCAAGTAGATGGGTCTTATTCTGGACACTATGCACATTACAGCTGTGTAAGTTTTCTGCTCCTGGTTAGTCAAAATATTTTTCAAGGACTATGTGTCTTCGCTAGCATTTTCTCTTTATTGATTATTCAAGGAGCGATGAATTATTTACATGGCGTCACACCACTGTTTTTAATTTTCCTGCAGCCAATTTTGATGTTTCTTTGCAACCCCACATTACCAATGGAAATAGAATTAGAATATTCTGTATTCTAGCCACTTGACTTCAGCAGAGACAACAATTTCTGACTTACTTTGCTAAGTTCTTCTGTCTTTTTCTTGGAGTGCTAAAATTGCTCTTGCGATTCCACCCTTTTGGCTCCAAGATGTATTACAGATTCACTGCGTATTTTCCACCAAATTGGTAAGCAATACTGCAATATATGAACTTGTCTAATATTTTATCCGGTTTTTTTTTTTTTTTTTTTCTGTAAGAGGGCTACTGACTTGCTTCCGCTTCCCAGTTATCACTGAGCTTGCTACTGACACTCCTTGTGCATGTCTTTGCACATATGCTTTAAAAAACTTATCTTAAGATTAATTGAAATTATCTTTCAATATTGTAGTTTTCCTATGCGTGTTATTCCCCAGGGAATAGGATTGTTATGTGATGGAATTGGTCCTGATAGGAGTATAAAATAGCACATCTACATCAGAAACTTTTCTTGCATTCTCACAAAAATAAGTATGCATCTATTCTACTTGAGATCTACTCTCTATGTGTTAAACTTTCAGGAAAATTCCTAAACTGTTCTTTAAAATTCTTGTGCAAATTTTATATTCTCATTAGTAATAGTTGCATTGTGTATCACTCATCTTAATTTGACACTGGTTATATGCATTTGGTTTTTTACATTTTTCCCATTTATAGCTACAGTATTTCTATGAAGCATAAATAAAAGATCAATAAATCCACTGTTATCAAATCAAGCTCACGATAAATCTTTGTAAATAAAATTTTACTGAAACACAAATGTTTAGATATTGTCTCATTCTTTTTTGCTATATTGATCAATTTTAATACAAATCCATAATGGATATAAGTTTACGTTTAGAAGAAACTGCCACAGTTCACCCAAGCAGTTTTGGTATGACATTTGTCTACATGTTAGGGCAGTTTCCCTTGTTTCATGTCCTTAATAATCTTGGAAGGCATCATTATTTTCTGTTTTATGCCTCCTAATTGGTTTAGATGACTTGCCATAGTGGGGTTTAATTTACATTATCTGGTGACCAGTCACGTGGGTTCCCTTGCCATAAACTAATGGATCATCCAATATCTCTTTTATGAACCACGTGTCCAAAGCTTGTGACAGTTATCAAATTATATTGTCTACTTTTATTGTCCATTTTTAGTTCTTATATATCAGTGGGAGTGAATCTTTCAGAGATTGCAGCGATAACAAGCAGTCCACTGCTGTATGCATGCCGTAGGTTTGACACCAGTTACAGATAACGTAAAAGTGATTTTCAAGAATATATATGTGAAATTTTATCAGAGTTTATGGTTTTCTGTTTTAATGATATCTTTTGATGAGTAAGAAATTTAAGACTTCATGAGATCCGATTTATCATTTTATGGTGAGTGCTTGTCAAACATGTTTTATTTGCATATCTCTTCATTTATTTTATACCTACGAGTCTTCATTACTCTAGCTTTATATGCCTTGACAATTGCACACAGTTTTCTAACTGTATCTTTTTAAAATTGTTGTGAATATTTTAAAATATTCTCGGTCTTTAAGTTTTGATATTTCACCTCAAATTTCAGAGCCAATTTGTCAATATCTTTGAAACAACAGGTGTGACTTTAATTGTGATTGTATCAAATCTGTCTGTACATCAACTTAGGGAGGACGAAAATCTTAATATTGGGCCTGTACAATCTGTGATCCATTTACCCAGACTGATCTTAATTAAGCTCATATTCTTAATGTTAATGAGAAGTAAGTATCAATGAGACAGTTTCATTACATCTCTGATTCTCGAATCACAATCCCTACGTCCAGTCACCTCTGAACTGCCCGATCTGTGACTACCTGAGGCATTGGGGAAACTGCTAGCTAGAAGCCAAAGCACTTTATTAGGCAGGCCTTTTTCTTTCTGCATTTTTTCTTTTTATACAAATGCGGCATATCAGAAGAAAACGCCTTTCCTTTACCTTGACCTAGAGATAGATGAAAGAATGTAGTGAGAATAGCCTAGAGTTTGTGTTAGGAAAGTGAAGACAGTTTCCAGGGTCAGGTTTATGCCTTTCTTTGTACTCTGAGAAGAGTCTGTGTCCACCACTTTCCAGGACTCCCTTTCTGCAGACATAGGCCAGGTAGAGGGCCTCGCACAACTGGCTTCCCTTCCTCCTTCCCTTTCTTCTTTCCTTCATTTCTTCATTTCCTTTTTTATTTCTTTGTGTTTTCCAGTTTCCAAAAGCCAGGACTCCCCTATTGGCTTTGCCTGCATTCTACAGAAGTTGTTTGTATAGCTGTCAAGACTACTTTAGCCATCATAATGTGTAACTAATTACCATACAAGCCCCAGAAGCATTTATAATAGAAGTTTGGACTGAAAATAAACTTGCCACACACCAACCTATTCTTATACCATTACATCCTCAAGGACAAACAGCAAGTGTCAATACCACTGTCCAGAGGACCAGAGAAGACCCAGGATGGCCACTGAATTCCTGTCCACATGGGTGAGTCATGCCCTGACTCTTCCTCTCTAAAAATGTTGACCCCACCCTAGGAAGTAAGAGGGGGATGAAAAAGGTCATTGGAAAACTGAAAAAAAAAAAATGTTACAAAAGAAGGAATGTGACCCAACGGAGATTAAATCGTAGATTTTTCTCTTCCCCCAGGTAATTTATTTTTTTCTCTGTAAAACCGAGTTCCATTCTGAGCTTCAAATTCTGATATAATTTTATGAAATATATAAATATGTATTTGCATGCTTCGTGTGCATAATAAACATATAAAATTATTCTACTGATGACATGTATATCTATTTTATTGTGTATATTTTATGAGGTATCGCTAATGCTTTTCTGAGTGTTTAATGTAGGCTATTTATAGTACCAATTAGTATGTGTCATAAAATAATATAAAAAGTGATACACCATGATAAATGCTTTATGCATACTACTTCTTTAATCCCCTTTCAGTTCTTAGAGATGGCACAGTCTTACCATCTACTTTTAGAGATGAGAAAAGTAAAACTTGAAGTAGCTGACCACCAAAGCAAACTTGGGTGAACACTTGACGTGTATCATCACCTCTTCCCAGAGCAGGGCAGTTACCGCCCTACAAAGAAATCAGCTGTGGATTTTTAAAGATCTCTGATAGAAAATCGTGACCTTTAAAAAAGATCTAGAACTTGTTTACCTTTCTAGTTGAAGTACTGATAAGTTTATGGGTTTTTTATCAATTCATTGACTTTTTCTGCTCTTTAATAAAATGAGCTGCAATATGAACTGCTCATATTGGAAGCTAAAAGGGCATAATGTATACAAAAAAGTATAATGATCAACACCTTCAATTTTCAGATAAATAGCAAATGAACTTGTGTTTACTACAATATTGTAGTGATATAGAGATAAGATTGAAGACCGGTTGGTGTCCCTAGAAGTGGTGAGTTATAGACAGAACCCAGGGAGGCCTGCCTTCTGTTGCTGGGGATTCTCGGAAAGCTGAGGCCTGAAGCTTCAGCAGGGGGAGCTCTGCCTGTGGGTGCCCAGTCCTTGAATTATAGACAGGGCCCTCGGAGGGCTGCTTTCTGTTGCTTGAGATTCCTGGAAAGCTGGGGCTCAAGGTTGCAGATGACGGCTCTTCCCACGGATGCCCTGTTCTTTGTTTATCTGCTACGTGACACCAATGGTTGCCTCTTCCCCTACTTAAAATATTATTTGTTAGCAATTGCATGAGCTAAGTGTCTGGAAGCACATGCATGAGCTATGTGAATGTTAGCATTAGCGTGAGCTATGTGTCTGTTAGTATTAGCCTGAGCTACGTGTCTGGAATATGCTGTATCTATTAAAGTAGTGACGTTTACTCTTTATCCATTTTTTTTTTAATGCTAAATAAAAAGAACAGCCTTCTGAGGCTCTGGGCTCACTGAGAAAGAGAAATCTCAGTGAATCTTCTGAAGCTACATTCACTGGGTCTTCTTGTTTCTTTCGGCACCAGACCAAAAATCGTACAACACCACAATTATAAAAAATACGACGCTCATCTCCTAGTTATGCCACTGATTTATTTAAACATAGATGTTTGAGATGCTTCAGGTGTTCCCAGTACAAGCTGTGAAGTAATGACTACAGACAGTTAATTATGGAAGTTTAAATGTATTTCTTGCCAAGAGTTAATAAATCTCATGTTCTATAATTAATCTCTTTTCTGTGGAAACTAATCACTTTTGTTAAATGAAGTATTTTTTAAATCAATGAAAGAACTGCTGGATTTATTCAACTGTGGAACACATTGCTACTTATAGAATTTTGATTTTCCACATCCTTTTGGTACAGCTTAACTCTGAGTGAAGAAGTGGAAATAATTTGTTAAACTTCCCTTTCTGAACCAAATGATGCATAGTGAATCTTACGGTAGCCATCAAACCTGGTAGGTAGTAAATGATTCACGCAAGTCCTCCAAACCTTTATCAGCTCAACCTCTTAGGAGCTTTTTACTTCAAATCCTCAGTCCCTGAAATATTGAACAGAAGTAGATGCCTAATTTCCAGTAGGGCATTGCTTTCTTGGCTAAGCAGTATCCGGACCAGCACTTCTACAGCAATCAAAATTTAAATTCTTCTATTCAAGCTAGATTACGAGATCATAAGGGTACTTACATGGCAGTGATCTGCAGGAGCTGGTTTTTGTTTTTGTTTTTTTTTTTTCAACAAGATCAGATGTCATGGGAAGCATTAGTATACCTGAAAAGAGAAATAAAATATATGAAGCATATATTTTCAATCTTAAAAGAAAAAGATGATAATTTATTTATGCCTTGTTTCCAGGTAGGCCTGACTGCTATCTTTTCATTTTTTATTTTGTCTTTTGGTTCTCCTTCTTCAAAATGTTCTCTTTGGGGCTGGGGAGATAGCTCCGAGGTACAAGTGCCTGCTGGGCAAGTGCAAAGTCGTGAGTTCGAACCCCGGTCCCAAAAAAAAAAAAAAAAAAAATGTTCTCCTAGGTTCGATTCCCAGTTCGAAGACTCAAAACAAACCAAACAAATCTGCTCAATGATACACTCCTAAATTTATTCAGATTTCTCCAAGATAACTGCTTTGTAATTTAACAGTATCATACATTGCTATCTTATTTTGTCTCAGTGGACAGAAAGTTATATACAAACATCAATTTTTGAAAAATGTACTTTTAAGGAAAAAAAAAATTCCACCTATAAATCAAGCTGATCACTATCAAAAAGGAAGAAAAATTGTGTAATTGTGACTACTAATACAATTGATTAATTTCCTCCTTCCAGTGTGTGTTTTTGAGCTGAGACTGTACTATGATATATCACTACAGATACTGTTCAGTCACTCTGCAGGCTGTTACTCTTGATTTTCAATTCCTCTTTAACTTTAAGGTATTGTTAACAGAGATCTGCAGCGCTCATTTTCTGATTCATTTCTAGGGAACAGCTGGAGTCAACAATTTAAGACTGTTTCTTTTTTTCTCTCTCTCTCTCTTCTCTCTCCCAGAATTACTTCTGTAATTATTGCTGTCTAGTGTGGGCTGTAGAATATGTCTTTTTACCCCAAATTGTAAGGGAATTTGCACAAGGTCACCATGAACCTAATTTAAGAAGTAATTACTAACCTTATTTCCTACTTTTGTTCATACTCCTTGGGAAAACGTGTAATGAAGTCATGTGATTGATTTTAGCAGAATCAACCCTCTTTCCCAGCCACATTTTATGCTTGGCTTTTATACACTGGGAATTCTTGTAAACTTCCTACTCAGCCGAGAATTAGAAGAGAAGTGAAATGACTAATTGATAAGACCTAGTTGCCTTCTTTGTCCTCTCTATAAATGTCTGAAAAAAGCTTAAGATATTTTGCTACAACAACATCCTTTGTAATAATCCTTACTCACTCAATTTTGAAAAGAACTGATTGATATGAAAAGATATTTCGCTGTCCTTTTGCCACCATAAATCACTTAGTGAGAACTTGACGTTATTAAATTGTGTCAGTCAAACTCAGCGTTAGATTGTAGACCGTCTCTTTAGATTATCAACCATCTCCGAAAGCCCCTGTCCTTATCCCTCACTTCAGGAAGCACACCCACCTCAGAAAAGCTAAGACCAAGCATTGTTGTTCCGTGTGCCATCCATTTTTGAAAACCCTCAGCTCAGCATAAGCATACAGTTAACAGAAAAAAAATGCAGGATTAGGGGATATCACTTAAGACCCAAGGAACAGGCCAGGTATGCTGGGGCGCTGGTCATCTTAGTGGCGCACAAAACTGAGACAGAAAGTTCACTGGAGCTCAGGACTTGAAGTCTATCCTGGGCAACCTACCAAAAT
This sequence comes from Myocastor coypus, assembly GCA_004027025.1. Taxonomy (NCBI): domain Eukaryota; kingdom Metazoa; phylum Chordata; class Mammalia; order Rodentia; family Myocastoridae; genus Myocastor; species Myocastor coypus. Next base: position 20,779 of record PVJA010014070.1, read on the forward strand.
AGCAAAGACTCCATCTTGCTCCATCCAGGCAACAGAGCTAGACAGAGGAACTATGGCGTTTTGCTATGAGAATATTGAAGAAAATCATAATAACCTTGATTATTGTAGCACAGAGAGATACTATCATTGCTGTATCTTGATTTAAAGTATGCCATTTCCAGAACACCAAATTACAAAGCACTCCATAGTTCCCTTGAGAATAGGGGAAATACTTTCCTGCCTCTGTCCTTACTATGCCAGCCCTGACTGGAATAGAAGGATAAATGTGACAGAAGTATTTCTTTGATAACCTCCATCTGAGTAGTGTTTCAAAAAGAATAGAATTTTCAAGGTAATTGCTATCAGATATACCACTGCCTGTAATCCATGGAAATTACACACACACACTCTCTCTCTCTCTCTCTCTCTCTCTCTCTCTCTCTCTCTCTCTCTGGAGATGAAGATGTGTTTTGCAGAAAAACACTGATGATGAATTACATTTAGGGAAAGAATAAAAACAGCAATGAGGAGAGAATTTGAGCCAATCACCTATAACAATAAAGCATGCAGATATATTTCACTAATAATTTGCTGAACCTGTTTCAGGGGATTTACATATACAGGGCATGATGTGAGAGGGTGGGGATTTGGTAAAGACTTAGAGCTTTCCTGTTGATATAAATTCATTTATTTGCAAACTTACACAAGATTCTCACTTTTTAAATGTTAAATTAAGCCGGGCGTGGTGGCACACACCTGTAACCCCAGCACTCAGGAGGCTGAGGCAGGAGGATTTGTATGAGTTCAAGACCAGCCTGGGCTACAAAAGTGAGCTCAAGGCCAGCCTGAACTGTATAGCGAGACCCTGTCTCAAAAAGACTAAATAAATAAATAAAATATTAATTAATGGCTATTGAAATAATCAGGATGTTTTCTTATTCTCATTTGTGTGGCTCTGTGTGCGAGAAAGGAAGAGCAGTGGTGTTTATGCCAACGTTTTTCATCCCTCTTCTGAAAGCACCATAAAAGCAGAAGAATCCCAGTGTGCGCTGGTGGTGCGTCACAACCGCTTGGAAAGGGACATGAGTATGCACGCTGTTCGGTGAGTCTGAGGCAGTGTGACCACATCTGGAAGAACGCGTGGTGGTCACAACCATGGGGCAGGACTGGCTACGTAGTGTCAGCAGGGTCACTTCCTCTGAAATACCACTGAGCAGCAAATACCAAACCCAAGAAAGGCTGAGTGTGGCAGATGGGATGACCTCAGCCGCTACTCACTTGCAAGCCACCTCCCACGGCATCCTATGCCTAGGCCCTCTTTAAGCCCACGATAACGAGGCTGAGCCCCTGCTGCAGTGCTCTTCACCTCCAGGTCAAGTGTTCGCTGGCTTTCCCCTGCAGCCTTGGCGCTAGCGGTTGGGATTGTGAACACTGCATTATCACTTCTCCATTTTCAGAGAATGTGTAACTCTGGCCTCAGGTTCTTCCTCCGTTTCTAATTCCTAAAGACCTGACTGCAACCTGGTCTAGATTTTTTCGTCATTCCTCTGAAAGTCCATCATACTCTCTTGAGCTCTCAAAATTTTCTGTTGCCAAGTGCGTCCCTTCCCACGACTCCACCAGGCTTCTCAAGTGAACACCATTCTGCACGCCTTTGCCCAAAACCTATGCAAAACGACAAACACTACTCTACCCCCAGGAAGGAACAGCCACAAGCATTCTGCTGAACTCTAAAAATTCTGACCCCACTCTTGTTTTCAAGCAAGTGCACTCAGTTTCATATTTCTGCTTTTGCCACTAACAGATTTTGGAAATAAATTCTTTCAGACTCTTGCAGCTAAGACTTGGATGCACAGGGTGGAACAGGCCTGTGTGTTCTAGACATCTATACTGCTGAGAAATTAAGCAGTTAGAAATTTTTCCAGGGGAATAGCACACACACACACACACACACACACACCCCAAATATAAATAATAAAAACTTATTCATATAATGTAGCTTATTCTTCACATATAAAAACAGTAGAGATAACGATTTGAATAAGAGTAAAGAGTTGGGCCTAGGCTGTGGTTTGCCATATACTTAATAAAGTAATACGTGCAAAGACTCTGAAAGACCTGCACAATTCAGACACCAGGTTAATTACGCTTCTAAAAGTCACAATTAGTTGCGGAGGAGCTAAGATCCAAGTTTTCTAGCTAACAACTTTTGGTCTTATCCACTAAATTGAATAATGAATCACAGCTTAAAACCAGCTACTTATTGAGTTAAAAAAGACAAAGAACGACAGCACAGGGGCATAGGTGTGAGTGTGAGCTGGGTGTCAGAATCAGTGAGGAAGGAAGGCATAAGCTAAAATCATTGATCTGCAACACTGCATAAACTTAAAAAAAAAATCCAATACCTGAAATGCTTTAATGTGAGGTTTCTGAGTCCACTACGTTGAAAGCAACAGGGCCCCGGAAGATAGCTCAGTAGAATAAGCACTTGCGTTGCAAGTTCAGGGTACTGAGTTCAACCCTCAATATCAGGAAAAGAAAGAAAGAAAGAAAGAAAGAAAGAAAGAAAGAAAGAAAGAAAGAAAGAAAGAAAGAAAGAAAGAAAGAAAGAAAGAAAGAAAGAGAAAAAATTAATTATAGAACTGAGACAAAATTTCTCCCATCCATGCAATAACCAGGCCCGACCCAGCTTAGCTTCCAAGATCAGACAAGTTTGGGCATGCTCAGGGTGGTATGGCTGCAGACAGAGAGACAAAATTTCTGTCGTTAAAAGAAAATAGCCATCTAAGGAGATTTTATAGCCTTATAACTAGTAGTTCAAAACCTTAGGTATATATAAAACCTCAAATATCGGAGAAATATGTCAATTTCTCCTATATAGGTCAAAGATATCTGTGAATAATATTAACACCATCATGGTTTCTAATCTCTAAAATCTGCTTAATTTAATTTTCCAAAATATCAGACTGTTTTAGACTACCAAAATAACAAATTCCTTGTTTTTAATTTGTGCTGCCGCATGACTGGAGCACGCACTGATTACACTTCCCATGGAGCGTTGGCATCTGCACAGAACATTTACCATTTCTTTTTCCATCCCCTTTGCCTTCCCCACAACTCCCGTTACTTCCCTTTTCCTTTATTCATTTCCTGTTGGACAAGATCTAAGTCTCTATGTCGAATTATATTTTATATTGATCATTATTTACATTCTGGGTCTCTCAAATAAGGGAAATCATGTTCTATTTAAGTCTATGTCATATTTCATTTAACACTGTGGGCTCAAGGTGTGTCCATTTTTCTACAAATAACTCAAAGTTATCCGTCATGGCAGAGTAGTACTCTGTGGTACATGAATGCCATAGAAATTGCATTGTTGTTATATGCAATGAAAACAACCATATATGTGGATTTTAAAAGAAATTCATTGAGCAAACTAAAGCGCCTGCTGAGGCAGAGTGCAGAGGCCAGGGTTCCATCCCCTGTGGGCCCTGCTGGCTCCTCCCCCAGAGTGTGCTGAGACAGACAGGAGAGTTAAAAATGTAAATCTGAAAAGCAAACAAAAAAATGTAAATTTGCAGACCAAAGATTAGAGAAAAAAAGACTACAAGGATAGCCAATATTTTGGCCCTAGCCCTTTAAGGTCAGTGAACACTCGGGACATAAGAGAACCTGTGCTGTAACATCCTATAACTCACTGGTTTACCAAATTTTCTGTTCGAGGAGATTATGGGACCATAGAGGAAATGGATTGATAATGTATAGTGTGACTATGGAGAGTCAATTACAGAGAAAACATTCTCTAGTCTTTCACAGAGAGCAAACTGGTCCAACAGTGGCCATAACTCATCCAGATGGCTGACACTGACAAAGCACTGTACATGGTTTCAAATTAAATCCCAAGGGGATCTGACTGAGCATGGGAGATATAAAAGTCCCATGTTCTGTTATACAGGTCTTGCTTTAACTTGCCCTTAACCACCCAGCAGAAAAGTTTAACCACGAGGCATAAAACTTAAAGTTAGATTAGTATGCTGAGCTGTAAAAGACTTCAATCAACAGCTTCTGACATTACCAATTCTGCCAATAACACACTGTGATTATGGAATATTGGACTATGTACAGAAATACTTTCTCTTCATTCAATGAGAAAAAAAATTTTGTACCCATAATGACTAGAAAAATTATCACGTGTATATCCTGTGCTCTGTATAACTACTATGAGGACAATATGCATTGTATCAATTATTGGGAACGTACTACTAACATGTTTTGAAACTGTTGCATTGTTATTTCTTATTAAAGGTAATGAAAACCGAGACAGCAACTGAAACTTGGGAGGCTGAATATAGCAGAATTACTATGCATCTGATCTTGTAGTGACACCTTGTAGACTCTGTAGACCCTCTACACCCTGATCTAAATACAGAAAAAAAGAAATTAATAACCATTTTTCTAGTGCTTGAAACCAGAACAAAAAAAAGCTTTTTTTTCTATTATGGGAAGAAGCCATATCTTTTAATACAATTCCCAGTGGCTTGCTGGTACTCATAAATGCCTGTTCCTTTAACTTAGTTTAATGTCTTATAAACAATCTTGACTAGTGACAATTCATTGCATTTCCATTTTATGTGGGAGCTGAATTTATACATGTTATTTATTTATTTTTTTAATGCATTTAGCACAGGGTCTCACAGTGGTCCTCTTATTTTCAGCCTCCCTTCTCCTGGTATTAGAGGCATGAGAGAGTATGCCCAGTTTTGGTGGCCAGCTCATCATGCCCAGGGAAAGGATCAGGGAAGCATGTGGCACCAGCGATCAAACCCCAGTCCCTGTGTTTGCCTATGCAGGCACTTAGTCCACTGAACTATCTCAACAGCCCTCCTATGTGGACTTAGATCAACATCTGGATAGCAGATCACAGAAGATGCTACACAACTATGGAATTAAAAGAGCAACTTTCAGTGATTCTTTTTCTACACTAATTCTTATTTTAAGGTACTTAAAGTCTCGCTGAGAAATCATGTGATAATAAATCCTCATTGTTCTCCAACCAGACAGTTCTTGTTTACTTATTACCCTCACAGAGAAACTAACTTGATACAGCTATGCTGAAACCAACAAAGTACACTTATGAAATCACACACAACCATGACTAACAAAATAAATGCTGTGATTCACCCAGAGAAGCTAGGAGAAATGTCTATTTTACAGTTTTCCCAATCTGTGTCTAAGACATAGCACATGATACTTATAAAGGAGCTGTTCTATTACCAATCCTTGCCTCATCAGTCTGATGCACTTCTAATAACATGATGTTAGAAATAACAATCTTAGATCACTTACATGAAGCATCTGTAACTTGGCTGTTTTCCTATAGCTAACCATGTATTGTGTTGAGTTGTGCTATAGTTCCAATGTTACATGCAACGTCCCCCAAATCACAATGTTTCAAAGTTTGGTTTCCTAGTCTAGGATGCTATGGAGGGATGAGAACTTGAGCATATGGGGCCTTACTGGAAACAAGTAAGGTCACTGGGGTTGTATCCTTGAAAGTTATATTAGACGTGATGGACTGATGGATCATCCACTTGGAGCACCCAAGGGAAACTGAATCAATATGGTGGTGGTGGGGAAGGCCAACTTGGGGATTGTTGCCAGTAGCATAATAAAAGAACTAGAAGGGAAAATGGTGTGCTGTTGATTTTCCTGGACAGTTATCACACTGGTTTTTAAGATATGAAGTCAACCGTGCTCATGGTCAAAGGAATTTGCACCCTTACTCTTGCTGAAATTGGCCGTCATTTTCTTTCAGAACCTCTGGTCCTTACCTTGAGTACCGCTTCCTGGCTCCAGTGCAGATCCCTCAGCAACTAGCACAGATCCTTCATCCCACTGGCACAGCCTTTCTAGGTCTACCACCAGCCTCTGGGCCTTCCCCACACAGATCCGTGATACAGACTCGTGTGAGACTCTGTCATGGGTGTCAGGCCTCCAGTTGCACTCTTGGAGGACATTACCATTGTTCCGGGTCTTCATTGGAACTTGTGCAAGACACTCTCATAAGAACATTTATAAGTCTGTAAGGTAAGCATGGAAACTTGTATTTTTACTTATTAAACGTGGAAAATTAGAATGAAATTCATTTACTTTCCTACACTTTTCTACAGAAAAGTGATCTTGAATTCAATATTTCCTGTCCTATAATATTTATATTTTACCTTGCATTTATTGTAACTAAAAACACAGTAAGGACTTTCAGCCCCAACATATTGCCATATTAACAAAAGACACAGGTAAATACTTAGCTCGTACCAACAGTGTTAAGAAGAGTTACCATACCTGCATCTTGTCTATGAAGACAATGATATACATTGTATCAATTATTGTGGCTGTCCTACTAAATGTTTTGAAACTGTCTCAATATTATTTCTTATTAAAAATGATAAAAGAAAAGAAAAAGTCCTGCAGGATCTACAATGGTGGGGCAATTCATCCTTCAGAGTAATATATTCAGAACCACCTTTTAAAGCATAATATTGGAGGTCTGGCTCCCACTCTCACAACCATTGCAGTACATTGAGTTCCACAGAGATGACACCGGGGCAAGTGAGAGGCGGATGGGCACTGGGCAATTCTGTACCTCACTGAGGTAAATAAACAAGGGCAAAGCAGATTCTAAGAAGCCCAGAGGCAAGACGTCATCCTATGCATTCTTTGTGCAAACTTGCCAAGAGGAGCACAAGAAGAAGCACCCGGATGCTTCCATTAACTTCTCAGAGGTTTCTAAGAAGTGCTCAGAGAGGTGGAAGACTATGTCTACTCAGGAAAAAGGAAAGTTTGAAGACACAGTAAAAGTGGATAAGGCTCATAATGAAACAGAAATGAAAATTTATATTCCTCCCAAAGGAGAAGCAAAAAAGAAGTTCAAGGATCCCAATGCACCCAAGAGGCCTCCTTCAGCCTTCTTCTTGTTCTGTTCTCAGTATCGCCCAAAAATCCAAGGAGAACATCCTGGCCTCTCCATTGGTGATGTCACAACGCAACTTGGAGAACTGTGGAAAAATACTGTGGCAGATGACAAGCAGCCATATGAGAAGAAGGCTGCTAAGCTGAAGGAGAAGTGTGAAAAGGACATCGCTGCCTACCACGGTAAATGAAAACCTTACGAGGGAAAAAGGAAATCATCAAGGTGGAAAAAAGCAAGGAAAAGGAGAGGAGGAGTAGGAAGAGGAGGAAGGGAGGAGGAGAAGGAAAAAGATGAAGAGGAGGAGGAGGATGAAGAGGGTGATGATAGGTTGGTTCTAGCACAGTTTGGTTTTTTGTTGTTGTTTTTTTGTTTTTTTGTTTTGTTTTGTTTTGGTTTTGTCTATAAAGCATTTAACCCCTCTGCATACAGCTCACTCCTTTTGAAGAAAAAAAAAATTGAAATGTAAGGCTGTATAAGATTTGTTTTTAAACTGTACAGTGTCTTTCTTTTGCATAGTTAACACACTACAGAATGTGTCTTTAGATAGCCCTGTCCTGGTGGCTTTTTCAATAGCCACTGACCTTGCCTGGTACAGTATGGGGGTTGTAAATTGGCATGGAAATTTAAAGCAGGTTCCTGTTGGTGTACAGCACAAAGTAGTCATATATAGGGACAGTAGTTTTTCATCTTCAGTTGTCTCTGATGTAGCTTATATGAAATAATTGTTGTTCTGTGAACTGAATACCTCTCTGTAATTGCAAAAAAAAAAAAAATAGGTTCAACTGTTTTGTTGACATTCTGAATGCTTCTAAGTAAACACAACTTTTATTAGTAAAAAAAAGAAAACAAAAAAATACTTAGCTGGTAAAACTTAAAAAAAAAAAAAAAAACAACCTTCCTTGTGAGATTTTCTACTCAGTCAATAGATTGTAAGTGCTTTTGGAAGCTGTAAAACAAAAAATAATATTTTATATCTACTCATTGTTACGAAGCCAAACCCAAGAGTTCCCTGTATAAATGGGCCCATTTTCCAGAGAATTCCTTCTTATCTAGATGATAGATCTTAAAATAACAGGTCTTGAATGGCAGATATTAAAAGGCATATAGAACAGTGTCAAATGTCACCGTGGCTATGTCAATATAGCTAATTTTATGCTTTTCTAAATAGCAAAATTAAGACAAAGTAATAAAGAAATAGGGTGAATTTTAAAAACAGCTGTTATGGTTTGTATCTAGTTGTCCCCCCAAAGTCTCATGTACATCTTGGGGCTGTCAAGCGTGAGGCTTAAAAGGCGGGGCCAGAGGACCAGGGCGAAGCTTGAGGGGCGGGGCCAGGGAGGCGCTAACCATTAAACTGACAACTCGCGCCTCCCCCGCCCCCTGCCCCCTCGCTCAGGTAGCCTCTCCTGGAGGCGTGGAGAGGGTCAACCTGGACACCGCAGAGCCTCAGCCTCTTCTCCAGACCCTGTGGGGCGGGGGCAGTGCGTTAAAACCTCCAGTAACTGTGAGCTAAATAAATCTTTTCTTTCTTACGCTTGTGTGTCGGGTCTTCGTTCCAGCAATGACAGAACAGTAACTGAGACAACAGCCTAGTACAAAGGACAGAAGACATTAAAATAAATGCACCAAAACTCCGTAGCAAGGAACCATCGCCTGAGCTCTTTCCTCTTCCTCTCTGAATCTGCTTTGTACAGCGCATGCGGAATGACCTAAGTGCTGTGCAGTGAGTACCACCTTTGTTTGGAAAAAACATCAAGGAAAGAAAAATCCCAGCAAACCAAAGGGCAAGCATATGGATCTTTTTTTTTTTTTTTTTTTTTTTTTAAAGCAAACAATCCCCTAACTGCGGTTCACTGGATTGCTGACCTTGTTAAACTCTTAATTTTCCCTTTTTCATCTGACTTTTCTTGAATATGTCCTAACTTTCAGGGCCTCCACTTCATTTCTCTCTTGTGTTAATTACCGTTACCTCAATCTTTGCTGCTGTATGGCCCCTTCTGAAATGCCCTCTTCTTTATTTCTTCTTGCTCAAAACTATCCAGAAGTCCGTCATTTTTCAGCTTCTCTGGAGCAGGTGGGAAGAGTTTCTTCCCATTCTGATCTACAACTCCTCAAAATTTCTATCTGTCTCATAAACTTTTACCACTAAAAGATATTGATGAAAGTATTCTTGTGGGAGCTGGGGAGATGGCTCCGAGGCACAAGTGCCTGCTGGGCAAGTGCAAGGTTGTGAGTTTGAACCCCAGTCCCACAAAAAAAAAAAAAAAAAAAAAAAAAAAAAAAAAAAAAAAAAAAAAAAAAAAAAAAAAAAAAAAAAAAAAAAAAAAAAAAAAAAAAAAAAAGAAAGTATTCTTGTCTCTTTAGCTAAATTGTATAGTGCTCTTGAGGAAAAGGCTCTTATGTCTACTATCTTTCTATTGGTATAATGACAGAAATACTCTCCTAATAAAATGTGTAAAACAAAATAAAAGGTTAGTAATGGTATCATGGGTACTAAGTACCGATGGGATAGAGCATTGTATGGCTAGATATATACAGTTGTTCAGCCAAAATATTACTTAAAACTTGAATCAAAACCAAAAACAAAATGTCATATGGAAACCTAAGAAGCCTCTTCTATTCATTTCTATTATTTTCTTGAACCAAGAACATTAATAAATAGCCTTTTAACTCTATTGATGGCATCAAGTAGAAATAATATGTAACATAATGGAAAACTAAGTAAGACCCTATTCGCTGCCAAGACTTTCAAATTCATAAGCAAACCCAAATTCCTTATTAAGGATGTTTTCCAAATGATCACCGAACTATCCAATAGACATTGTGTATATTCTACTTCATCTGAAACAAAGTCCTAGAATGCTGACACTTTTAAAAAAGTAAGACTTATGCAACCTTGAAAAGAAAGCCAAGAAGGTCTTCTTTTTTACAATCTTTTCCCTGTCTGGGCTCAAGATTAATACATCCTCTGTCATTTATTTTTAATTTAATGAATCTTCATATTTCCAGAATGCAAGGCAGCAGTTACGGCTGTCTTTTATTCCCGTCTCCTTTTTCATCCCTTTGTCCTTACTTCTCACCTCAACACACAACACACAACACACACACACACACACAACACACACACATACACACACACACACACACACACACACACACACACACACACACACACACACACACACACACACACACACACACACACACACACACGGAGAGATAGAGCTAATTTAGACCAAGAAAGAGCCTGATACTTTTCCTCAAGTAACGAACCATAATTCTCAGACAGATCTTTCGCTTTCCACGAGGATTCCAGGGAGTCACCTTGCTCTTTGGCATCAGCGTTTGCAGAGCAAACAGCAGTCTGTGTCGTCTCATCATTAAAGGCTCTCCCTCTAGATGTCGCGTTTCCTTTCACTTTACTCTTCACTTACTTAATCTTACTTTCTACTCATTATCCTCAAAAACAAAGTGACATCCTTTTAAGCATTAACACAGAAATAAATGGTATATCTTCAATCTATACAAAAGGGCTTATGAAATAAAACACATTGTGTTTTATAAAATACAGCATATTCCTTAGCAGTTACCAAGGAAGTGTCAGTTGGAGATGACAAAACACAAACAAAATAGAACAAATATATGCATAAATTAAACCAGGTTAAAGAAACTTGAAATCACATAGAATAAATCTTTTTATTTTTCTTGAATATTAAATGCATATATTGAATACAAGTAATGAAAGGAAAAAATATGCCTATCATTCCATCATTCCAACAGAACTCTTATTAACAGTTTGCCAATTTCTTGAAGTTCTGTTCTAAAGATTTTTTGGTAATGATATGTACTGTGTATAATTGTGCATTTTAAAATACTGAGCAGTGTAATATGAATTTTGAACACAAAATCATACAAAACACCCAAAATATCAGTGACTTCACTCAGTGCTTTGATTCTTAAGTCTTTTATGAGAAACAACAAAACACTGCAGCAGGCTGTGCACTGCTTTGGCTACGTCTAATACAAGTAAAAGCAAGAGCTGTCAAGCTTCCCTGCATTAGTCTAAGATAAAGTTGCACGGTATTTTTATGAGACTAACTATGAAAATGCGTTGAGTAGACAAGAAGCTCTTTGCATTGAAATGATTTTTTTTTTCCTGGAAAGAAAAGAAATAACAGCAGAACAGCTTTAGCTGACCACAATCTAAATATTAATCAGATTAGTCACCTTCCTTCCAAGGCAGGCTACAATTGCTGTGGTGGCATTTCTGTCCAATAAGAGCACAGCTATCCAGGAGCCCAATTACCCATGAACCTCTTGATGGACAATCATTACCCACAGGGGAAAACCCAGATGCAAAGCCTCACCTTTTTTTTTTTTTTTTTTTTATTTATTTATTTTTTCTTGTTTCAGAATCTTTGTTTGTTTATTCACTCATTTTTACGGCTGGCTCAGCCTGTCCCAAGGGCAGGGCTGGCGCAGCATGTAGTACCGGGGATCGAACCGCAGTCCCTGAAGCCGCCCAAGCTTTCCCAAGCAGGCGCTCTAGACCACTGAGCCATCCCGCTGAGCCCCAAGCCTCACCTTTATACTTCTACAAACTTGGTCACCTAGTAACACAGCAACTCTAAAGGAGCAAATCGAGCAACAGAAACCTAATATTCATGCTCAGCATTAGAAGCTTTGCTGAGGTCTTACATTTTTTCTTAGCAGGTGTTTCAGAAGTGCACAGAGAAAGACAGAGGCAGAGTCGCTCACAGTGTATAACTGAAGGTGGTGTGAAAGCCTTCTTCCTCACTCTGACATTCTTTGCTGGTAACCCAGTCTCGTTGCTGTGGAATGCCTTGATGAGTGTTCTTCAGAAGATACACACTATTTAGATCTTGGGATGATTATTAACTCTGCAGTCTTATCCCTACA
>PVJA010014070.1:32747-48305 GCA_004027025.1 Myocastor coypus
TGCAATATGTCAACTTTCAAAGAAAAAAAGGGGGAAAAGAAAAAAAAAAAAAGTAATGTGGATTTAGAAAGGTTAATGTTTAGTTGTTTGATCAATCTTATATACCTATATGTATTAATCTAAACTGATCCGATGATGAAAATATGTAATATAACCATTGTTAAATTTAAACAATAAAAGAATTGGAAAAAAAAAATGTGCCAGGGCAAAGAGTATTTAAGTTGTCTGTATTTTACGCCCTTTCCGCATCCCTCAAGAACTGTAACTGTCTGTTTTTCACATGGGAAACTATAGCCCCAACTGTTATTTATTTATTTTAATTTTTAAATAATCTTTTATACCTTGATGTATTTTGTACAGGGTCTCACTACACAGCTCAGACTCCTCGTGATCCTCCTGTCTCAGCCTCCCCAGCACTGGGATTACAGGCATGCACCATCACACGTGGGCTCGGTTATCAACTTGGGGCACCCATTGTTCTGGGGTGGCATGGCACATAATACCAGGGATGAAACCCAGGTCCTTGCACCTTACAGGCAGGCACATAGACTGTTCCACTATCTCCCCAGTCCCAAAGTGTTATTGAAACAGTTAAAATGTTAATTTCAAGGTTAAAACTCATATCTGTTTGATCCCAAGGGCTTTCTGCAATGTTTTACTCAGCTTTCTGTAAGTAATGAAATACATGAGATCATTAATTCAGGTCATTAAACAAGAGAAGGTTTATTTTGGCTCGGAAACTGAGAGCTTCCAGTCTAAGGTCAGGCAGATCTGCTACTTGGTACTCTGGTAGGCTTGCCCAATGGCAGTGGTGGGGAGCGTGTGACAGAATGAACCACGTGCTTTGTGCAACAGGAGCCAAAGGGGAAAATGAAAGAGACAAGGCCCCCAGTTCTCATCGAAGGGACTGCTCTCCAGTGATGCAAGGATCCCATCACACCTGACCTAAAGGCTCTACCATCTACCAGCAGCACCACAGACTAGGGAACCAGACTTTAAGACACTGTCCCTTAGGAGACAGGCAAGACCCAAACTACTTTTATGGCATCAAGATTCCCTTTTAATTCTTCTGGTCAGCATCCATTTTCTTTTTTTATTTCTACTCAGTTTTGAATCTGAATTTTGTTATTGATATATATATATACATACATGTATATGGTACGGGGTCCACTACACAGTTCAGACTCATAGTGATCCTCTTGTTTTCAGTCTCCCCAGCACTGGGGTTATAGGCATGGGACACCATGCCAGGCCTCTGTGGCTGGCTCAGTGTACCTGGGGACAGGACCAGTGTAATAAATAAATAGAAGAGTATTCATCAAATTTTCTCTAAGGAATAATATTTCCTTCAGCCTTATTCATTTAAAAATCAGAGAAACACAAAAATATTTAAAATTGTAGTTGTGCAGGTATTATGGTTTATGTATGGTTGTCCCCCAAAAGCCTTGTGCAATCATGGAGTGAGGATTTCTAGAGTTTGAGACTTGACTCATGAGGCACTGGGATTATGTGTTTTAGTACTGATGAGATTATGGGTCTGAGTACTGCTGGGAATTATAGGTGTGGCCTGAGGCAGATAGGCTAAGGCAGAGAGCCTGAATGTGACATAAAGAGAAACAGAGAGACAGACTGAGGCTGATGCTCTCTGCTCTCCTGGTTGATCAGTTGCCTCTGTCACCATTTTGTTGCTGTTCTGCCACCATGAACTGCTGCTCTCTGCCATGTGCCCCTGTGCCTTGGAGCTGGCCAAGTATGGACTGAAACCTCCAGTAACTGTGAGGTAAATAAATCTTTCCTTCCTTCCTTTTGGGTGTTGGGTATTTGTCCCAGCAATGAGTAAAAAGTAACTAAGACAACAGGAAGCAAGAACCAAGTTTATTTGAGAATATTTCTGAAAAGTTGATTTCTTTAATGGCAGTTCCCAACATACACACACACACACACACACACACACACGCATCCCTATGCATAGGTCTTAATGCTCATGATTTGTTTTGGAAACATCACCTACCTTCTGAATGTTTAAAATAAGACAAAAATCATGCCACTTTAAGGCTTCACTTTACCGTCTACCACCTTCTGAAAGAAGAGAAAAATCCTAGAAGAAACATACCTTCACAAAAAGTAACACATCACATTAATTTATCATAAAATTTCTGACAATGTCTATCCTTGTCTAATGCCAAGTTGATAGGCAAAAATAAAAATAGAGAGCCGACTCACACACAATGGTAACACTCATAATACTTTTAAAAGATACTTTACTACATATATTAACTTAAAAGAAATATTTTCATACCTAGTTTTTCCAAACCCCAAACTGTGAGACACGGAGAGTATGAAAGAGTTCCGTGGATCAGGGCCTGATTGAGCATGTAATAAGGAGATGGCATAGCCAGTTCACTTAAATATTCTCTTGAAACAGCCTTTGTGGAAGGCGATGACAAACATCTGTGCCCATGGAGCTTCCTTCATCAGGTGGCATATTGCAGTGTTTTATAAATTAGTTTTATTTTGTGGTTCCAGGAAGCTACAACCTTTCATCCTATGAGATTCAAAGTTTAAGTGAGAAAAAAATATGATTGCTACAATCTAAGCTTTCCTCTTCAGAAAAACCTCTACAATAAAATGTTACTTTCTGGTTAGAAGTACTATAAACAGTTAACTTGCAGGCCACATGAAAACATTCAGAAAAGGGCATGTGGACACAATTTGAACATCTGGAGGTCATGTTTTCCTCCTGGCTTAAGGAATGCTCTGTGCTAAAACCTCAGGCAGTATTTTACCATCCAACCTCAATTAAATAGGACATGGTTTTGTACCTTTGGTGGTTTTGAGATTTTAGCACTACTTGCCTCGCTGGGGTTGGAGGCTTTTCTAACATTACAGCTGTTTTCAATTCAGACATTGAAAACTAGAGGAAATGTACTCACGTGGCCAAGCTAATTGAGTGCTATTTAATTGTGACTTTTTTAGGTGGTCTGCTCTACATTAACCCAGAATCAGTCTCTCAATGCATTGAGCTTCCTGTCAAAATAGGTATGTTATTAGTTTCCTCAGTATCTAGAAGATAATCCATTAATGTATAAATGTGTTTGAAACTTGAGGCACAAACAAGCGACTTTCATCACGTTGACTTTCCTGAGAAAGAACCATGAATTTTTGTGGGCCTTTCAAAATGACAGTCACCTGTGTCTCTGATGCACACATTATTAAACTGACCAGGTAGGATCTTTCACACCTCCTCCAGTCTCTGTAGGATAGCAGAACTCCATGGTGTATGTGGAAACATCAGTAGAGGCCTTATTATCACAGCTAACCTTTAAAAATAAGTCAAGAAATTTAGATTATTTGTTTATAAAACTCTATTAGGGATATTTCAGAAGGCCTAGACTATAACATTCACATTATTACTTCAGTGATAAATCACAGAGAGTAATCACAGCAATGACGCAATCATGAGTCAACAAAGTGATTTCATATCTTGTCAAATATCAGTAAGCACTTTCCTGCCTGGTGCTTCCTCTGTTGTATGTGAAGCAGGCTGTACAGGATTATTCAACATTTTGGAAAATAAGAAAAAAAATGGAGTCTAAGGAAATTAAATATCATGCAGGGGGCGACACTTTCATTAAGTGGAAAATTCAGGTTTTCTTGGAGTTTGTCCTAAAATTTTTACTATCAGCATTTTCTTTAGCTGGTTTCTCTGTACTAAGAGAATAATTTGGATACTTCACACCAAATTTTGCTGGAAAATACATTCATAAACTTATAGAACATCTCAGAACACAACGTTACTCAGGGATTACATTTGAGTGTAACCTTCTGTCGCTTCTCTCATCTAAGGGCCAAGTGCTCAGCACTGTACTTGTAATGGTGAAAATGCATCTTGAATTTGGCTCTCCTAGTGCGTGCGTGACAGTCTGAAAAACATGACAAAATTACTATGCAGACTCAATCGAAGCAGTTGTTTAAGGGTAAAAAATGAAGCTCTGTAGTTTAATATTTCCAAGCTTAGCAGAACAAGCAGCTTTTATTTTTTCATAATAAGTTCTTTGCTTAGTATATTTTTAACTACTGGTTTAGTCTGCAAAACACAACAATGTTATGGGATAAGAAACGGAATGCTAGCAAAACTTCTGGCTCTTGCACTTTCTAATAATATCCTAAGTGTGTTCTTTATCTTTCAGATAATTGCCGCAACTAAGAGGACAAGAAAAATACTATAATACCAAAATACCTCTATATATTGAATTGCTAGCCCCAAATGAGATTACTATAGTATGTTTGTTTAATAGTGACTTATAACTAAGTCACCTCTTCAAATTACTATAACATTGCAATTAAGAAAAAGAAAAAACTCGGATGCGAATAAAGATAAAAGATTACAATGGTTCACACAAAAGAAATGAGATTAAGATAGCACGAAACAATGGACAATATACTGTAAGTATCATGAGACTGTATATGCATTTCTAAGAAAGATGAAAAGCCATGAGCTTTTATGAGGCAGTTATGATTTGTAACCTCTTTATTCTTTATAGAAGGTAAGCACGAATTAGGTAGTTAAAGCTAAGGATATAAGTCTGGCAGAGATACAGTGAGACTGTGATTCATGAACACCTCTGTTTGCAAACAATTCAGTCAGGAAGCAGAAGCGTTACACAAAAGCGTGAACTCTGTATCAGGTGACCCATAGCAGTGCAGCCATCTTCCCCAAAAGAGAGGCATGGCTTAAGGTTGTAAGGCAAGGTAGCACTATACTGGCCCGATGGCTATTACAGCTCCTGTGTATAGAAAAGGCAAATGTCTTGAGACTTGAATGAGGCATAAGGACGGGAGCTTTATTGAGGATGGTGAGAACATCCTAAATTGTTGCCTCAACTGTAGCGGGCATCTGCCACACAGGAAAAAGCTTCAGGGGCAGACTGAGTCATTGGTGAGCCGTTGACATGGAGAACAGAAACAACTACTATTCCATGAGTTGGTCAATGCTTATAAATTCGTCAAAGTTTTCAGGTTAGAAAAGATGAGAATTTCCTTTGCCACATAGGCATGAAAATAAACAAAGCCCACATTTTGTGTTTTGCATATGCCCACATTCTCCTAGAATTAAAAGGTGGACGTAATGAACAACAATGGAGGACTCCCAGGTAGTCTAAAAGGAATCCGAAGAGAAAACTAAGAGTGGCGATTAATCCAACACTTACAGAGCCTCGGCTGAGCCATGACAATGATGGGAAGTTGTCGGAGCAACGCCGCAAACCTGCGCCAACCTCGGGCATCTCCAAGATGGCTCCCGTCCCTGGAAACTTCCAGTTTCCATTTCTTTTTCTCTTCCTCACTGTTCCATCTACAAGGAGCCAAAAACCACAGCAAAGAGGATGAGAACGGAGGAATAAAGACATGAAGTCGAAATGGAATAACAAATTATACGCACTTTTTTCCCATTTCTTTGATTCTAGTTTATAGTAAGCGCATGGGGGGGGGGGGAATCACTTAATTTAAATTAAAATTGAAGGGCTGCAGAGATAGCCTGGCAGTCTACGTGCCTTCCTGGCAAGTGTGAGGATCCAGGTTCGATCCCCAGTACCACACACTGGGTGGGCCCTGGGACGTGGGCATGCCATGACAGCTGCTGAAATTACTCCTGTAATCCCAGCGCTGGGAAGGCTGAGACAGGACGATCCCTAGGAGTCTGAGCTGCGTGGTGAAGATGGTATACCAAATAATAAATAAATAAATAAATACTTTTTTTTTTCAAAAATTAAAATTGGAGTTGTTTCTTTCATACATTAAGCTAAACAATCGGTTAGTAGTTGAAACAATCTTGTAGAAATTGAAGACTACGAAAGGCAGTTTGCACTACATAAAAGTACCCAGGGAAGTCCAAAAAACTGTTCTAGTTTTTCACCTGTGGACAGGAGCAAGCTTAGGCCCATATCCTAAATTTAAGAGGGTTGTGGAAGAGAAGGCATTGTCTGAAGTCACCCCACTGAGTCCTGCGTGCTCAACGCTGTGGTAGATTATTGTTAAACTGGCCATCATTACCACTAAGAGGATGGCAGGCACTGGAAGGAATCAAACATAATTAACTCTTTTCTGCCCTTTCTTCCTTTGACATCTCTTCTCCTTTGACATAAAAAATCTCTATTTTTGTTCTCTGTTTGCTATTCTGTTCCTAAATTTATTCTCATAACCAAGGAAGCGTTCCCGTTTTAGATACCAGGCTAACAACATTTTGAACCATATTAGAAGAAAATAACCATGTAAACACCTTTATGCTGTGCCATTCAGGGTCTGCGTTTCTTTGTCCTTTAGAAAGACAAGCAGTGACAGAGCTCATAGGGGGTTTATTTGAGTGGTAGCTGAGCTACTTTAAACATGCTGCGTGGCCGTATTCAGAGCCAACAGGGGAAAACTGGGCTCCAATGCAGTAATGGCTTCCCTTGTTGTTTTTCAAAACTGCACTCATTAAACCATAGCTGGCCTGTAATCCTCTAATAACCAACTGTATGGTTAGCAACAATATCAACGCACTGAAGCATTTCCATATTTTATAGTACCTAAGAATCCCTGCTATCTATAATTATAGTTACTTCTTGAGTAACAAGGAAAAGACTTAATTTTCTTAATGTTTTCATGCATGGAAAAACAATCACATTTTCCTTTTTATTTGTAATTGCACAGACTAGCCCTAGCTAGGTTTGCTTTTCCAAATTACATGCAAACCAGACCAGTGATGTATTAAAGGCTTTAAGCAGGTGATTTTCATTTTATTTTCTACAGTCTTAGAGGCAGTGATAAGAATCTTCCCAGGTTACATTTGTCTTTCACTATCACTCCCCCAAGAGCCAAGGGAACTGAACTCTATTCATTGACCTTAAATCTTGTTCAAGTTTTGTCTGGAAACTAATAAAGCTGGAAACTAGCCAACAGAGCAGTCCATCACGGATGGACTCTTGCCTTAAGAAGCAGTAGGGGAGGAAGAGCGAATGTTCTTTTATTTAAGACTGAAAGACTAATGGCCCTGACCTTGTCAAGTTACTAATAGAATACAAACGAGCTGAGGCAAAATGTTCAGAGTGAAGAGGACGCAGAAGAAATGCAAGGGTGAGGACTCAGAACGTTCTCTCTGCAGGCCTCGCTGGCGAGCGTCACTGAGGGATACAGAACCACTCCAAATTACGCGCTGATGCCTGCTGTGCAACAATATTCAATGTTGACTATTTCATACCATGATCTTAGAAACATGAAGATACTACGCAGAGTTTTCCCACTCATTTGTATCTACTGCACCAGAACTTTTTGAAGACACATCATCCATTAATAGTGTCAGCTTGTGATCTAGGACAGTTGTTTTATAAGTTTTGTAGATTCATAAGCATCTTGCTCTATAAAGTATTGAAGAGTAGTTAAAGTTTCTGCATTCCATTATAAAATCGAGTACTTCTTCCCATATCTGTCTTTTCCTTTTATTTCTATATTTGCTTCTAGGATGTCGGTTTATACAAATGCAAAGTTTTATATTGTTGTGGAGAGTCTTTAGAATTAAGAAGGCTTCAGCCGGGCATGTGGGCTAGTATTACTTCATTATTGGTAAGAATGAAGTAATTTAAACTCTTGAAACCTACTGGTACTACCAGCACTTTTGAAAATAGTTTGACAATTTATTGAATAGATAAACATATCTGCTAGAGGCTCATATCCCAAGATACATAACAGCTGGGCCATGGTGGCTCACGCCTGTAATCCCAGCACTTGGGAGACTGAGGCAGGAGGATTGGTGTGAATTCGAGACCAGCCTGGGCTACAAAAAGTGAACTCAAGGCCAGCCTGAACTGCATAGTGAGACCCTGTCTCAAAAGGACAAAAAAAAAAAAAAAAGGAGAAGAATTAAGAAGGCTTCTTTTCATCTCTGATATTTTACTTGCATCAGATTATAGCATGCCCAGTATGACCATGGCTACACAATCGATCTCATGCACTCCAGTTTGTCCATAGAATTTTATATGAATATGTTTATATGTGCCTTTTGTACATATTCATAATTAGATTTCTAAAATTTTAAATATAGTCTAAAATATGTATATTTAATTGAAAATCTAATACAGTTACATTTAATGAGTTAAAGTGTAGCTTTCATCTAGTATTGAAATTTTAAATTTGTCTTTCAGCATTAGGAGCGAGGGAAGAAGGCGGTATTCCAAGTGTGTACAGCATATGTTTCCATTGCATTCTCTATGTGTTCAGATAGTCCTTGCACAACCATGTTTTTAAGAACACATTAGGGGCTGGCAATACAGCTCAGGAGTCTAAAGCATCTGCTTAGGCAAGCTTAGGCAAGTGCAGGGAGCCAGCACCACCTGCCATGCTGGTCGCACCCCCGGGGTGGGCTGAGCCAGCCAGGGCCTGGGAGCAGTGGCAGCACACGCCTGTAATCCCAGCACTGGAGAGGCTGAAGTCAGGAGGATGAGCCCGAGCCTGACCTGCATGGTGAGACCTTGCAACAACCAAATGCACTAAAACAAAAACAAAAAAGGCCACATTAGGAAACCTATAGTGCTGGAGTACAATATCTTTCAAGTTGTTGTTCCACAACCTTATGGCAGCACAAAGATGTCACATATTAATATCCACTGACTCTCTGTGGGGCTCTGAATCAAGTGAAGCAGATAAGGAACCAGGCCATGCAGGTCGCTAACCATTAGAAAAGCATAAATTTCCGTCAGCAGATGACTGAGCAAATAAAATGTTGTATTTCTGCACAACAGAGTAATTCTCTGCCATACAGAAAGGTAAACTTGAGTTCGTTATAAGATAATACAAACACCTTAAGACCATTACATTAATTTAAATCAATCAAACATATAAGTTTAAATATTATGTGGCTTCTCTTCTATGAGAAACCCAAAATATAAATAAAGAACGATATGAAATATATAGGATTTAGGATGATAGGCCTTTTCCCAATGGGAAGCAAATCAAGAAATAAAGGAGAGGAGGAGGAAAGGGAGGGAAAGAGGAGGGGAGAGAATGGAGTACTGTTCTGCTAGAAAGAAATAAAAATAAACTTGGGTCATCTGTAGAAGAGCTGATGACCCTTGAGACCATAATGTTACATGAAACAAATCAGGCACACAAGCTTAAATATCGCATCACTTGTATTTTGGGCAAAATCTGAATGATAGAAAATAGAAGATAGATAACGTGTGAAAGGGAAGCCTGGGAGACAGCTGAGCAGCATAAGCACCTGGCTGGTAAGTGCAAGGTCCTGAGTTCGATCCCTAGTACACAGGAAAAGAAAATGAAAGGAGAGCACCAGAGAAAGTGAGGAAAGAGGGAGGGAAGAGGAAGATGAAAACGGAGGTGTGGGAGGTAGCAGCCCCACAGAGGATGCAATCACTGCGTCCCGCAACTGTTTACTAGGGAAATATGAAATTTGATACAAAATATAAAAAGAATTTAGAGAAATATTTCATCCCTGTTTTATTAAACACTGAAACAAAGTATCTTATATTTGACAAATTTTTAATTGCAGGAGAAAATGAAAGATAACAAAGCAACGTGACAACACCATGAGACCTCCTCTTAGATGCCTAAATAAAATGGAATAAAAACATTTTAATTCCATGAAGAACACATTTCATATCACTTCTGTATTTTAAACAGGTCATTTAATTACATAACATCAGAATAATTTGGCCTAATTATGGTTCTAAATTTTTAGTTCATGTTTCTTTGAACTGTTTTCTTAGATAATGCCAGTTTTCCTTAAATCATGTTGTCATTTTTTATGACCAGTAATGAAATTCATTTTAACATTTAGTTTCCCAAATAAAATTGTAAAAATAGCACTAAGAAAACGTTGTAGAGATGCTGGGGAGATAGTTTTGTGGCACAAGTACCTGCCTGACAAGGTCAAGGGTTTGAACCCCAGTGCTGCAAAAAAAAAAAAAGTTGTAGAAATTTTTAAAATTTGCATGTAATTTACATATAAAATCAATATAGCTTAGATAACTTAAGCGTGTATGTGTGTGTGTGTGCACGTGTGTATGTGGGTGAGTACATGTGCACAGAGCTGTCACTATTATTTCTCATAAAGGGAAAATTTGAAAATAGAATAGATTCAATTTTATGGTGTTTCTATTATGGGTTATGTCTATTTTATTTTCTTCTTTTACTTAAAAATTTGCCTTACATATCCAGAATAAAAAACTATATATTTTTTAATAAATCTAACAAAATGATAGAATGTTTGATGAAGAACCATTTTTAAATCTAAAAAAAGTAAAGATTTTCCGAGTAAATGGAAAACTAAGTCACGTTATCTGCAGGAAAAACACCATGGAGGGCATTTCTTCCCAGAAGAAGTTGGGGTTGAGCCAACTCCACGGGGTTCTCTCACAGGGACTTTGCAGAAAATGGGGCTGGGATCATCCGGTGTGTGCACGGCACAAGCTCAGAAGCTCCAGCCATACATGGCCTTTGTCTCCTGGACAGGCCACTGTGGCTATGAGTGCGCACGGCTTAGCACAGTGCCCTGGCTTCTCTAGCTTTCGCCCGGCCCTGTATCCAGCCCTGGTCTTTGCAGTGAAGAACGGTGACTTCCTCACCTCCCTGTTTCTTGAGACTGTGACAGTAACTGAATATGTACACATATTTATTATCTGAATTTTATACTGTTAACTGTTTTTCTGTCTTCTGTTTTTCTATTTCTTTTTTAAATTAGTAAATCCTAGACCAAATAAATACGCTGAAGGAGAATCTTGGAATCAAACAGTCATTTCAATCATCACATTTGTGGGAAGCATTTGCAATATGAAAATAACTCCTGAACGTCTTTGAAATCCATCCCGGGAGTTAGGTGTACAGAAACTCTTGCTTGAGTTTTTGACCCAGCAACTATCAACATTCTTTATTTGGTTCATTTATATTAGTAGAATTCTCCTCCATATACTGGCTCTGTGGTTAGTTTATAAGCTGGGAGTAATTCAGTGCTATCAAACTGACTCTCAAGCCCGGCATGGTGGCACACGCCTGTAATCCCAGCCCTTGCGAGGCTGAGGCAGGAAGATCAATGTGAGTTCAAGACCAGCCTGGGCTACAAAAGTGAGCTCAAGGTCAGCCTGAACTGCATAGTGAGACCCCATCCCAAACAGACCAAAAAAAAAAAAGAAAACCTCTCAAAAAGGTGAAAGATACAGAGAAATGAGAAGCCTACAGGTGCACACGAAATAGTTATTCTGACATCAAATTTCATGTATCAAAGAAATAATTTATTATTTAATATGTTTGTACTTGTCAAAATATTGTAGAAGAATACTATTTTCTGGTATTACAAAAAAAAGCAATTTGAAAACCATGCACAATATAAACCTCAACATTATAAGCACATATCAATTTGAACAAATACATCCATTATGTCCAATTTACAGTCACTCCTTCTCTCAAACCAAATTTTCTTACTACCATCTTCACATTACAGAGATGGTCCAAATACTGAAAACATTTCAATTTAGGGAAGATTAAAATTATGAATTTAAATTATTTATCTCTATAATAGCATCTAGAGGAGAACTTGCAATTTGGCAGACAATCTATGATCCAGAAATATGAGTGCAATTGAAATGAAAGTACTACAGATTGCAAGTAATATTCTTTTTCAAATGGGTTTCAATTGATACTACTGTGTGAGTAAGTAGTTATAGCTCACTATTAACATGGGATTCTATACATTCATCTTGGATTGCTCAAGTTATATTAAACAGGTCTCTGCTGTGCTAGAGTTCTCTAATTCCGACTCTTTCATAACCTGCTTCACAGTGCAATTCGGTCCCCTCCATACTTAGCTATTTCACAGCTTTGAGCTATAATTTCTCTTACTGCAGAGCTTTTGTTTATATTGTGACCCAGTGCTTCTACAGTTCATGAAGAGAACAAACATACAGTGTTTGTTAAGGGAGTGAATTGCATGTTTTAAAGACCATAGAAAGATAGGTTCTGTGAAAGATATTAGCCCCTTAGCTGAAGGCTAAAGACTAGCTACACCAATAGTGTTGTGCAGAAAGAATTGTTGCTCTAAGCCAGAAATCCAGCAGCCACACGACTATGAGGCATTAGAAAGGACAATTATAGGGGCCAGGAAGATAGCTCTGTGGCACAAGTGCCTGCCTCACAAGTGCAAGGTTGTGTTAGAACCCTGATCCCACAAAAAAAGAAAAGAATAGACAATTATATGCAATAGTGCACATAAATATCTAGTCTGTGATGAAGTGGTAGTAGATGTTTTTAGTACAAACAAAATAAAATGATTCTGTACATGCATGGAAATGAATTTCATGCATCATAATTACTGAGCTCATACTAATATATAAAGGTATAGAGAGCCCATGTAACCCGTGGCAAGCATAAAGACTCTAAAGTGTATTTACAGTTATGGAGAGCCACAGGGTGGGTCATAAGCCAAAGCCATGGTGGCAGCTATCCGAACATAGGCCTGGAACCGGGGCTGAAACTCAGTTTTATTCATTCATAAAGAAAAGAGTGGCCCTAGGATGAGTGACACTGAGAATGGCGGAAGTCGGTGAGTGCTGAGAGCTGAGCTAGCTGGTCAGAAATCACCTCTGCAATATGCAGAGAGAGTAATCTGCATGACACTACTGAGATAGTATCTAATGTTTTGAGGTCAGTGCTCCAGCTTTGAGGTGGATGGTTTCAAGCCCTAGGAAGTTGAAGCCTCTGTCTCAAGGCTCTCCCAGCACGGAACACTGGCTCTCCATCAGTCTAGTCCCAGCTCACACAAGGCAACAACAGGTCGGTACCTGGGGAAACACACCCGCCTGCTGTCTTCAAAAGCTACCATCAGCACTCTAGCTAGACTGAGATTACTTAAAGCCAATGGAAGGGATAAGGAAACGTCCTAGAGAGCTCTGTATATATCCATACATAGAAAGAGAGTCAGGCTCAGCCAAAATGAGACCATTGCCCCTCCGTGCAGAGCTGCCCAAGTGGTCTTCCACAAAGCAATCATGCCAATACTAAGGCAGTTAAGAACTCCAAAAACAATACTGACTTTAAGACTTCTCAAAAAGACTCCTCACAGAAGAAAAGATACATTGCATAATTTAAAAAACCTAATGAACACTTAAAGAAATACCAACAGCCCCGGACTTATAGTTGATGTAAAAGAGAAGTATGTGTTGCCATGGAAGTTTTTGTAATCTTTCCTGTCTTATATGAAACCAATAACTAAGAGACACATGTTAAAATTTTCACCACTGTTCCTCAGGCAGAGGACTAATATCTACAATATATGAAGAACTAAACAATGTTAGATCCCCAAAAATAAAAGACTTTATCAAAAGTGGGCAAATAAAATGAATAGACAGTTCACAGCAGCAAAAGTACAAATGAACTATAAATACAGGAGGAAGCATTAAACATCACCAGCCAGTAGAGAAATGCAGACAAAGACAGCAGTGAGAGTTGAGCTTGCCCAAAAACAAAGGCCACCATCAAACAATCAAATAAATAGAAATGCCCACAAAGCTGTGGAAGAAAAAAAGGAATCTTTCTACTTTGCTGGTGGGAATGTAAACTAGTAGAACCATTATAGAGATCAATATGAAAGTTCTTCAAAAATGTAAAGCTAGAAATTCCACTTGACCCACCTATCCACTTTTAGTTATCTTCCCTAAAGAGCTGGTGAAATCGTATCCTAGCTCTGCCTGTGTGCCCATGTTTATAGCAACACAATTCACAGTAACAGTCTTGTAAGCAGACTCCTTGTCCCTCAGCAGATGGAAGAATACAGAAATTGTGGTATTTGCACACAGTGAAGTGGTACTTTTGCATAAAGGAAAACGTGAGTCATTTATAGAAAAACTGATGCACCTTAAGACCATAACATCACGTGAAGCAAATCAGACACACAGCTTTAAATGTCTCATTGTTTCTATTATATGAGATACTTGAATTCTAAATAAGAAGCACTTAGGACAAACAATAGGATGCAGGAATATCTGTCTCAAGTGTAAAAGAGACCAAGAAATAGAGGTTAGGAAAGGAAAGGGAATGAAAAGAGGAACTAAAATATGTCATGTGTCTGTACCGACTTCCCACACGGATTGTAAACATTATAGACTGAAAACATGTAGCAATAAAAATAAATGAATATGGATTTAAATTTTGCTTACTAACATCAAAGTTGGCCAAGGAAGAAAGTCAGGAATGCATCATTAACAATCCAGAATAGGACTGATGAAGGAGATTGCGTGTGCTTTTCAGTACAGAAGAAGGACTCACGTCCAGATATTCTAAAGTAAGAAAGGTACAATTCTTTAACGAAGAGAGTGGTTCATAACAGTATATCACATGCTGAGCACAAGAGCTATGGTAAAATTGTTTAAGTGAAAGTATGTAGCTGGAAGGGTAGAGTGGCCGAGGTATGGAATTCTGTGAAATTTACACAGATTCTTCTAAGAGCTTAAAGAGCCGAGTGCTGTAAGGAACCTGTGGATCCCTGAGTGTTCCAGCCACAGGCAGGAGGGTGTTTGTAGAGTGCATGGGCCTGATCAGAAGTCGCGTGCTGTTGCAGTCACCTGTGACTCGGCACGGCCTTGTGACGTGTTCTAATTGACCACAGTGGAGGAGGAAAACAGAGAGAGATACAAATTTGATCTTCTTTCTCTGAAAATTAATTTTTCTCATTCATATTAAACCAAATGTATCCATCTTAGAATGAATTATATGGTAAATGATATGAATTTCTAATTCAAATTGTCCAAGTTTAAATTCTAGTACTGCAAGAAATTATATCTATGACCCAAGGTCACTTATGTAGCCTTGCCAAATTCTGTTTTCCCATGTGTAGAATGAGACTAATTATATCTTTGTATATCCATGTAAAATGGAAGAAAATCACTCATATAATATGTTTCATTCTAAGAGACTGATACATAATGCACACTCTAGTTTGAAATATTTTTCAAAGATGGAATCAAGTTTTCCAAATTGCTCAAGTGGAAAATGATTGAATGTTTTCCTTCAATATTGTACCAAATGCATAACCACTTCAAGATGTTAAATATACCCCTCGGGGCTAGGGAGATAACTCAGAGGTCTAAGCACCTTCCTGGCAAGTGCAAGGATCCGGGTTTGATCCCTGGTACTACATGCCATGCTGGACCCATGTTGAGCCAGCCACCAAAACTGGGCATGGTGGTACACACCTGTAACCCCAGCACTATGGAGGCTGAGACAGGAAGATCACTCCTACTCTGAGTTGCATAATGAGACCTTGTAGCAAATGAATTAATGAATCAATCTTTAATAAACAAATAAACGCCTCAACTCCAACACATTTTCCTTTTGCTGGTTTGTACTCTGACTCTCCTTAGATCTTGAAGTTTCCCTGCCATACAGTACATCTTTTATGCACCTTTCAGCATCTTATGATGCTGAATGCATAAGCATGTACCTGAGCAGTTTCATGTACCTGAGGACTTTCCATTCAGTGAGTTCCAGGCAGTGCTCCAGATTTGATCAGCATAAGAG
>PVJA010014071.1:0-29415 GCA_004027025.1 Myocastor coypus
TCTTCTTCTTCTTCTTCTTCTTCTTCTTCTTCTTCTTCTTCTTCTTCCTCTTCCTCTTCTTCCTCTTCTTGCATCTTTCAACCTTTCTTCTTCATTACTTTCTTTCAACTTGAAGAAACACGTTTCAACCCCTCAGGCTGTAGGTGCAGCGGCTCCTGTGTTTACTTTAATTAGTTCCCGTCTTCTGTATTTACTTTAATTAGTTCCAGTCTTCTGCTCCTCACCCATTGATCTTCTCTCCCAGTCCAGTGCTGAGGGTGCCATGGCCAGACTTCCCGTTCAGGACGCTCCGGTATTCCTGTCTTTGGTTGTGTCCTGCCTTCCAGGACCTCGGGGACACCTTCCCAACTCTCCCAGTACTCCCCCTACTGCTGCTTCACAATGTCTTTCCCTACGTTTTAGGATTCCATCCCCCATCTCCCCACCCACCCACCCCAGCTGGCTCAGACTGCCTTAAGGGTGGGTCTGGGGATCAAACCAACATCCATCCCTTGTACCTAACTGGGACTCCCCGCGCAGGCAGTTAAACCTTGAAGCGAACCGGCAACCTCCTCTTTCCTTATCTTTTTTTTTTTTTTTTTTTTTTTTTGTGGGACGAGGGTTCGAACTCACGACCTTGCACTTGCCCAGCAGGCACTTGTGCCTCGGAGCTATCTCCCCAGCCCCTCTTTCCTTATCTTTTAAAGCCGCCGCGGGCTAGCAATTCCCAAAATCTAAGTAAGTTTTTCCTCCTGTGCCGCTGGTATCTCTACGTTTTGGGTGATTCATGCAGTCGTGTACGACATGCTGGAATGAGGATGCTGTGGACTTCCGAGCGCTTAGTCTAGAGCTGCTACTCGTCTTCCACCCCACCTGTATTTCCAAAGGTCCCGTGGCCGTGTTTGGTACAGGTTCATTCGGTATGGTGTGCATTTCAAATAAGGTGAACCACCTTTCCCGTTCCAAGCTGGCTCCACGTATACACTTCCTTCAGTTCATGACCCACGAGAAATATAATTTAGCTAGGAACGTTGGGACTATCTTCATTGCCGTCTCGTTCCTTTTCTCTTCTGACACACTGCCTAGAAACTCTGCTTCTTCGATGTGTGCGTGGCCTAGGCATTAGAAGTGACTGGTGTATGGTTCTGGTCGTTCAGAAGGTTTCTCTTCCTCATTCCACACCAGATGAAGAACAATGCCATTTTTCTAAATCTACATACTTTGTATTTGTTTAAAAACAAGGCAAAGGGCCCGGCAGAATGGTTCAATGGTCTAAAGCGCCTGCTTGGAAAAGCTTGGGTGGCTTCAGGGACCGCGGTTCCATCCCGGGCACCACATGCTGCGCCAGCCCTGCCCTCAGGGCGGCCTGAGCGGGCCATAAAAATGAGTGAATAAACAAGCAAAGGTTGTGAAATAATAAATAAATGAATAAATAAATAAATAAATAAATAAATAAATACAAACAAGGCAAAGTACAAATAGAGCTGGCTGTGATGGAGAATGCCTGTGATCCATGCACATGGGAGGCAGAGGCAGAGGCAGGAAGATCCATCACCACAAAATCAAGACCAGCTTGAGTCAGATGGTGAACTCATATCCATCCTGGACACAGCCCAACCTTGATTCCAGGCCAACTCAGTCCAACATCCCAGCCAGGTCCAGCTCTTCCAGCCAATATATTGCTTTCCAGGTCATAACTTACATTCAGACTCCTCCATTAAGCATAAAAAAGTCCATTTTATCTCACCTCTGCCACTGATACTGCAAGAAAAGGTTCGCATTTTCCTAGCAATTTCTAATCCCTCAGCCTAAAAAATCCACTTCTCACCCTTGATGGAATGGAATGTCTGCTTAATCTTTCAGAGCCAGCTTCTTTGGCTTCTGCAGAGCTTTTTTTTTTTTGGTTTGTGGAGTTCTTCAGCCCTTGGAAGTTTCCCTATCCTGGAGCACAGGTGTGGCTTGAGACCCTGAATTTCAGTGTGTGCATCTACCCTCATGTATGAACTATGGTCAGAACAATTTTCATTTTCTTTCTTAAAATATATAAATTGTACACAAATACTCTTTGAATACACTCACTGTTGGATGTTAGTATGGGTTGGGGATGAGAAGCTTGGGGTTCACAGGTGTTCAAGGTTTCCAGGAGTAGGAAGACAGATACTTGGAAGCAAAAAGGCTTGCATGTGAGGCTAAGTCCATGACTTCTCCTGCAATCCTGTAGACAGTGTTTGTCCTTGTTTGTTCATCAGAAAAAGGAAAAGTAGCTGAAAGCATGTTATGGTTTATGTCTAGTTGTCCCCCCAAAGCCTCATACAATCATGGGGTAGGGACTTCTAGAGTTTGAGACTTGATTCATGATCCCTGGGATTATGTTTTAGTACTGATGGGATTATGGGTGTAGGCTAAGGTGGGTAGGCTGAGGCAGAGAGCCTGAATGTAATATAAAGAGAGACAGAGAGACAGACACATGCTGTTGCTCTGCTGCCCTGCTTGGTTGCTGCTGTTCTCTGCTTTCCTGGTTGTTCTGTTGCCTCTGTCACCATTATAACTGTTCTGATGTCATAAACTGCTGCTCTCTGCCATGTGCCTCTCTGCCTTGGATCCAACTGAGTATGGACTGAAACCTCCAGTAAGGTTGACTTGCCTCAAATAAGACTTCCCTGAGTTGTTTAGAGTCTAATATGATGCTTACACCTAAAGGCATTAGTTTATATTATATGATGCCAATTTATTTTCAGATGTATTGGGTAGGTTTCATTTTGTTTGGATTTCCACCCTTCTCAAAAGTTTTTTAGTCTTGCTTCTTTATGTATTTAGTACAGGCTCCACAGGGTCTCACCCTGAGACTCATAGTGATTCTCTGGTTTTCAGCCTCCCAAGCACTGGGATTACAGGTACACGTCACCACACCCAATCCCAATCACGACTCAGAATGGGGCCAGCATGGCACGCCAGAGATTAAATCCCATTCACTGCACTCTGCCTAAGTAGGCACTTTAGTACGCTGAGCTATCTGGCCAGCCCTCAAAAGTTTTTTTAACACTAATTCCATCTTAGATATATTGAGCAAGGTTCATTTTGTTCACTGGCCCCTTTTCAAAAGTACTGAAATGCAAATGCAATTGGGACCCCAAGAAAACAGGGGTGTGTGTCATGCCTTGGCTCTGGTTGTCAGGACCTGAGCGTGTATGTGCCAGTGTGTGCTGTTGCTAATTGGCCGAGTGAATGGGCAATGCTCCACTGTTGACCAGTACCTGGATGTCAACAAGGAATGCAGGTGAGGAAGTGAGAAAGGGAAGAAGCAGGACAGAAGCCGGAGGTAGGAGTTGGCAATGCGGAGCTCCTCAGACCTAAAGCTGAGATTGATGCAATCCTGTAGTTCATTCTTTTTGCCAGTTCAGACAAGATGATGACATACATGCCTGCAAATGCATATATATACTGACAGTCACCAAGCCCAGGTCCTGACAGGCTCCTATGCTAAGGTAGGATCAAATCTATTCGTGTCTCTGACATACCTAACTTATCTAATTCTCTTCTTTGAGTTTCTTCCTTTACAACTTCTGGAGGCCTGAATTTTGTGATGTTTGAATAGCACTTTTTAGCTTAGAGGTCGTGAAATTGATATAGAGTGTATTACACAGGGATGATATAGGACTTTCAAATAATCCATGTAATATAAGGGAAATATTATGACTTTCACATGCTAGATGTTCACTATGGCAAGTTCACCTTCTCTAAAACTGAAGAATGAATTCTCGGAATAATGGAGATTAAGAGTAGGAAGTTATTGAGAGAAAAAAGCTCTGTCTAAGAGGGATAGAGGGCTGGTGAGATGGCTCAGCAGTCTAAAGTGCCTGCTTAGGCAACCATAGGAACTGCAGGTCAAGCCCAGTCACCACATGCTGCACCAGCCTCACTCCCAGAGCAGGCTGAGCCAGTCATTATATATATATATATATATATATATATATATATATATATATATAGAGAGAGAGAGAGAGAGAGAGAGAGAGAGAGAGATATGAAAGAGTAGAAAGGGGTCCTAAGATGATAGCCCTGCAAAAGCCATTTTTCAAGAGAGTTTTGGAGTAAAACCATTGAGCAATGTGGTATAAGGTGGGAGAAAACTGTACTGAATTAATAAGACCATAGGTATAGTCACTTAGGTAATATTGACCCAGTGGAAAATTGCAAGATGGGCATGAGGTGGGACAAAATTATTGTCAGTCATCAAGGTCACTAGTATCGTCCCCTGGGCAATGGAATTAAATGGGGATCAGATGAGGAAAAAAGTCACATAGCAAGTATACCAGGAATGAAGAAAGGAATGGGCTGGGGAGGTTCTGGTCCACCACCCAGGGTGATTGCTGCCTATTTAGCATATTGGCTACTGCTGTTCATCCCTGGGGAAGTATGTGGATGTCGTCACTTCTTTTTCTGTGAAGCCTGACCTTCAGCAAGTGCACTACAGCCACAGTTGTCTTGTCCACGGACCTCTCACTGGCCTAGCCCTGTCTGACTGCCTGTAATGTTTCTAAATAACTTAGCTATCTATAATGAACTGCCACAGTGTAAGGTGTGGATTGGGAGACATGCCCAGAGGAGATGACAACAGTGTCCCAGCATCTGCAGTACATGTTACGATGTGGTGACAGTGAGAATTTTGACATTTCATCTTGTGATAAATAATCTACTATTTACAGAGCTTTACTATGCAAAGTATGCTACTATCACATTTTCTTGGTTGAAAATATAACATATATTTTTCAAATTTTAAGAAATTTGCGTTAGTTCAGATTGCTGATTTATAATTAGAGCATGGCCTTTCTATGTCCTAAGCTGTAATTCACTTTTAAAAGATTCGGAGCTGGTCCTTTTCTTATCAACTGTCTAAAGAGAGAACTTTTAAACAAATCATTTCATGCTCTGGTTGACCATAGTTGTTCTCCTCAGCTTCCACGTACTCAACTCCTCTTATTTCTTGGCCTCTGAGAGATGGGTAAGGTCTTAAAGACCTCTAGGGGAACATGATGTTAAAGCTGCAGTGGGAGGCTGCTTGTAGTCCACTGGGAAACCAGAAGAAGAATGGTGATAATAAGATTGTAAAATGACCCAGGTGTTTATAGAAATGAATCAACATGAGATGCTGTTTCATAGGTGGAGTTTATAGGAGTTTTTTGCTTATTTACTGATTTTCCAACCTCGATCATATTTTTCCATTTTGTTTCAAAGTTTTTTAGTTAAAAATATACATGCATGTGGAAAATGATGACATGTTACAAAAAATAGTTTATTAAGGTCATGATGATATGTCTTTTTATTTTCAAAAATATCCTTTATGGTAAGAGCAAGGAGGATTAGAGAAATTAGTATTTTATGGGGCAAGAACCCACAGATTTATTTAAGGGTTTAGTTGCAATAACATATTGGTGCAAAACATAGAATTTGCTAAAATTATAGTAATTATTGATAACCTGTAGTGACTTTTTGTTACCTGGAGCTTCTCTGCTCTTCCACAGAAACTGGTTGATATGGAAACACAGTTCTGGAAAGTGAAACTGGAAAGAGGTTGTTTTTTTTTTTTGTTTGTTTGTTTGTTTGTTTTTTTTTAACAACATCTATAACTTAGAGAGAGGAAGCCTGAACTAACATTTACAAGTTTTTTTTTCTGTTTTTTTTTTTTAAAGATGATAAGGCCCAGAGTTAATTTGATTTAATTTGATTAGTCAAATTATAAATTCAGCCTTGTTACTATGTAGCCCAGCTTAATGAAACATTAAGATTATTTTGATCAATACAGATTTAAAATCAGTGCAGCTGATTCCAAGTGTTTGTCTGATAGCTCAAGATTTGGGCTTACTATATGTAAAATATATATGTTATATGTGTAATGATACATATTTATTACACATTATGTACATATATGTTTATAAAAGGATTTGTTTGCAGTTCCCATCACCTAGTCTCAGTAATTCTCATAGAAAACAGTGCATCATTTTGACTCTAAGTAAACTTTTTATCTTCCCAGTAGCCTGTATATAGGTCAGACTATACCAGATACCTTCCCCCAAATCTGCTTCAATCTATCCAGCCATTTTTTACATGAAATGATGAGAAAAATATGCAGGTTTTATTCACAGAGGGTTATTTATGGCTCTTACAACATTATTAATGATGTTAAAGAGAAATAATACTAGGGTGATTTTGTGTAATGATTAAGAATTCAGTCTCTGGGGTTGAAGTGTGGTTTGTGGTTATTAATGACTCCTTGAGAGCTCTGGAAGTCGTTGTCACACCCCGATGAGGTTCCTCATACCAATGTGAGGCAATGAATGTACCGACCTCCTGTCATTGTCAGTGTAAAATGATGTGAGCTATGGGAAACAGAATACTGCCTGGCAAGAAGCTATGGTGCCCCTTGTCACACTGAAGGGGGTCTAAGCCCGTTCTGGGGAATTTGTGGCCCCTTATTTAGAAGAATGGTACCAGTTGTAGAGTACTGTTTGGCTGTTTTGTGAAAAACCAACAACAAAAATTGTTCCAGCTTCTTATTGGTGCTGTACAACTTCCCCACAAATTTAGTAGTTGCCAATAACACACTTTTTTGTCTTACAGTTCTGGAGATCATCAATTCCAAACATTATGGCAGAGATCATTAGTGTAGTGGTGGCAAACCTATAACACATGTGTGCCACCGTGGTCTGTTTGTGTCACTGAAAGCTCTAAAAGGTTCACCATCACTGCTTTAGGGAATAAACTGTTTTTCTTTCTTAGTTTCTAGAGGTGGCCACCGTCCTTGATCAGTGACCTAAAGTCAGAGGGACTTCAGCTTCTGTCTCCACAACTTTACTCGCTTGGACCACCCTCCTGCCTTCCTCTTGTAAGCAGCCTCATGGTTCTGTTAAACTCACCTGGGTGATTCAGGGTAATGTCCATATCCCAAATCCTTACTTCAGTCGCGTTTACAGAATCCCCATTGCGATTGAGAAGATGTAGTCACAGGGCTCAGCAGCTGGGAGTGCAGGTGTTTGGGACGAAGTCATCTCACTTAGCATACTTGGTGTCTGCTGATGGGGCCCTAAAGACCATGTGAGGGCAGAAGGGCTGGCTGATATGTGCCTTCTGAATTGTGCCTTTCATACAGACCTTACCAGATGGATGATCTCTGTGAAGGAAATGGCACTTTTGCCATCAGCTTATTAAAAATGTTGGGTGAAGAAGACAGCTCACAAAACGTGTTCATATGCCCACTGAGTATCTCCTCTTCCCTGGCCATGGTCTTCCTGGGGGCAGAAGGAAACACTGCAGCCCAGATGTCTGAGGTATGCATACCTGCCAACCCCTACCCCTCAGAAGAGAACAAAGACAAGTTTCTCTTGTGCTTCCATAGAGCTGGTCTTTCCATTCTATCACTCCAGCTGGTGACAGCTAGTGTGCTCCCTAGATTAGGAAGAGGTCATTCTGACCATGCTGACATGGGCAGAAAGATAATCTACACACAGTGTAGATTATCTTCTCTGATGTTTGTGGGGTGAGTTATGCCACGGAGTTATTTTCTGTAGGTAAAATTATCAAATCTTTTGATGAAATAGCACTTTTGATAAATAAGGTAAACTATAATTTTACCCCACACAAAAGCCAAGAATTTTAATCTTGCTGTATTTTAAACTTTTCTAATATTTATGTTTTAAATAGAGGTGCAACTGTGAAAATGAACTTTTTTAAAGTGCACAATTTTGCATATGTGGATGAAAAATGTGACATAAACTTCCACTTACATATTCTTGGGTTATTTAGAGGAAATCTATAATCTGGCTCATTTTCAATGTTTCTCTTTCAATCTATATCCTTATCTTCAAATGAAGCAGTGGGTGATACTTGAGGACATTTCTTGAACACGGATGGAACCCAGAAAATTGCTATCTAGACATCCTTTTGCCACGAGCATCAAGGATGTATGGATAACCTGGAGTACATCTAGGGTCCCCGCTGAGACCTCCAGTGGTTTCAATTTACTGGAAGGGAGAAGCTTCCACAGAAAAAATTCTACTTCTCGCTTTGACCTGATGTGGAAATCATAATCTGATCTGAGCAACAAACACGAAATTACATTTTTATTTTTATTTCACTTTCTTTTTATACTCCCAGAGTCTGAGTAGATTTTTGCCCAACTACCTCTTTTCTGTTCTTACTACCACCTAAATTTAGTGCAGCTGCCTTTCTAATGTGGATAAATCTATTAGATCTGTATTTTCTACCTCACTGTATAGTTTTCTTGCTTAAGGGTACAGTATTTGGTAAGACTGGAATTTTAGCTCTCATAACTGAGAAGTGGTGCTGACCTCTAGTGGGCAAAAGCCAGAAATTATGCAAAACATCCTACTGCTCACAGGACAATTCAGACCACAAGGAACTGTCAGACCCAAAGTATCTCTAGTGCAAAGCTTGAATAATCTTTGAAGAATCCTTTTCTTTTATTAGTTTGTTTTCTTTTTTTGTTCTTTTGCTGTTCAGTTCTTGATAGCCATTCTTTCCAAATGTAATTATTGTGCATTGCAAATGTATATCACAGAACAAGATATTACTTAGAATGCTTCCAAGGTGAGAAAAGCATTACAAGAAATTAAAAAGTTGGTTGAACCAAACTTCTTTTAAGAAAGAAGCCTGTGTGATTTTAATTCTAGATATTTGTTTGGAAATAGCTCTTGTGGGGAGTATTAGGGCTGTGCGAGGAGCACGCACTGTCTTCTGTTCCCAGGCACTTCACCTGAACAGAGATGGAGATGTCCATGGAAGTTTCCAGTCTCTTCTTACTGAAGTTAACAAAACTGGCACTAAGTACCTGCTTCGAATGGCAAACAGACTTTTTGGGGAAGAATCATATGACTTTCTTCCAGTAAGTAGCACTCACTCATTGATAAGAAGTTTGAAAATAAGATAAAAGCACAAAAGAGTAGAGAATGAAGCACCTGGAAAATGTGCTTAGCATTATACTTCTGCAATTACAATTTTGAATTTTAGTCTTGCTTCTGATTATGTTCTGTCTCAAATTGGTTCTGGTACATCCCCCTCAGAAATCCTATTGGCAGCCTGACTCTTTTATTTAGCACCAAACATAGTGTCTGAAATATAGCTATTGAGGGGCTGGGGAGATAGCTCCGAGGCACAAGTGCCTGCTGGGCAAGTGCAAGGTCGTGAGTTCGAACCCTGGTCCCACAAAAAAAAAAAAAAGAAAAGAAGTATAGCTATTGAATGAGAGGCTCTTTAGAGAATCTAAATTATCAAGAAACCATAGAGCTACAAACAAACCAAGAAGGAAACACCCGTTTGCACCCAACCTTTTCTGTGGCCCAATCCCAGGCACATTATCTGAAGTATTAGGTAGAGATCCTCTCTATTCCCACCTCTGCATGTTGCCCAGGTTTGTGCTGTGCAGTCTCTCATGTGGTCTGCTGTTTGCTCTGCCTTCTGAGCCACCACTGGAGTTTGGGTTCAGATGAACTGTATCTTTTACAGCACTATCAGTTTTTCCTCAGTGGTATTGTGTATAGGCATTTCCTGATTTGACCACAAATTAGCTTTCTAATTCCCCGACATATAAAAGTGCATACACACACAGAAATCATGCACACATACATGTATACACCTGTACACGATTACTTGTATATGCTTTGCAATCCAGACCTATTATACATCATTTCCATAGGTGTTTCTTCTTTCGTTTTTTCCCTAAAAAACATGATGTTGCAGATCAAAAATGCTGCTTTCTTATTGGTTTGTTTGTAGATCTACAGTATTTATTTATTTATTTATTTAAAAGATCTATGGTTTCTTGGTGGTTTAGTTTGACTGTGGAGCCTCTCATTTAATAAATAAGTTTCAGACACTATGTTTAGTGTTAAGTAAAAGAGAGTTAGACTGCCCAGTAAGGCAACAGAAAATCAAAATCAATGCAAAATTTTGAAAGGGGCAGTCCTGGGCTATTTTACACATGGCTAGTAACATTCATATAGTTTGTGACCATCTGCGTACATGGGCTGTCTCTAGTCTCTTGGTCCCCTTTTCACACATCATGTCTTCATCCATTAACCATAATTCCCACAGAGTAAGTGGCCCAACAATTGGGGTAATTATATAAACATGGGTCTTAAAGGGCAACATGAACTTTGCAAGCATTTATGATAGAACCATGCTAAGAAAAGAGAATATTGTGATATTGTCCTAGCTTGGACACCTTTATCAAATAGGAACAAACCGACTGTTTGTGTTTGCAGACCTTTAAGGAATCCTGCAAGAAGTTTTACCAAGCAGAGTTGGAAGAGTTGTCTTTTGCTAGTAATGCTGAAGAGTGCAGGAAACACATCAATGACTGGGTGACAGAAAAGACTGAAGGTAAGAAATTTTGATTTAGGTGGACTTGGCATTGCTGTGGAAGCTGCGGCTGAGGTGGGAGAGGCTGGTGCACTGTGATGCTATGAGCACTGCAACTGGAAGGCTGTCTCTGCATGTTGAGTTTTCGGGTTAGCAACAAAATTCAATTTTTCTTGGGATTGTTAGATCACAAGTTAGTGATTTAAAAAAAAAATTAAAATCTCTAATTCCTTCTGCTGTGGACGGTTCTAGAAAACCCTTGGTAAATGCTTCTTCATGTGGCACTAATTCTTTTCTTATGTAGGAACCTGGCATACTATGAAGCAGGAGGATGTTCATTTACATTGTAGCTGAGATTCAGCATTGCTGCGAGTTGTCCCTTTACTTCTCTGTATTAGTGTGAATGCCTTACTAGTCTGGCCTGCAGCCCTGCCCCTCCTTTTTGGCTTCACTGGGGCTATACTTGTTTGCACCGTGATCTTTCCTGAATCTGTTTTCCATTCTGGATGTGTTGTTAATCTGGAGGCTGCAGTGTCCCCTGTCCATCCCATCAGAAAAAGTTTATCCAGCTCATGATTTGATTAAAAAGGAAAAAAGAGCCGGGCGTGGCAGCACACTCCTATAAAGCCAGCACTTGGAGGCTCAGGTAGGAGGGGCACCATGAACTGGAGACCTGCATGGGCTAGTAGTGAGCTCAAGGTCAGCCTGAATAACACAGTTAGACCCTACCTCTAAACAGACAAATGAACCATCAGCAACACAATCACCACCACCACTACAACAAAAAAAAAGCAGAGAGAAAAAGAGAACATGCTTTCAAACATGTAAATACCTAAGAAGAAATATAAAGACTTTCCAAATGTAGGTCACTATTTCTTCACGTGTCAACCCAGTGCTCAGTGTCTTTCATCCATTGTTTAGGACACACCCATTGTGTGCCAGGCAGCAGCAATACCCTTAATTATACTGACAACCAGTGACATAATTATATGGGAAGGGGCCCACCTTTACATTTTTGCACCTCCTCTGTCCAGCATGACCTATCCTGTTGATCCAGTAGTAATAAGTCACCTGAGCAATTTCTCCACGCTCTGCTGTCCCCCGTCTACCCTTTTCCATGCTGCTGACGTGCTTCCTTTTTGATTGATGATCCACATGTTTGTCAAGAATGTTATAATTAGAGTGGACCTCAGCGATCATCTTGGTCTTTCTCTCATTGGACAGCTCAATTTGGGTCCTTCTGTTCCATCTCCCTAATTACTTTGCCCATTCACTCCTTTCGATTAGTCTGTCTTTTTCCCATCCCCTTACACATCGAGGTCCCCATCTCTAAAGGACTTCTCCTTACCTATATAAGCGCTGGTGATTATAATAGAGCAGTGATCCTGAGGCAGTCATGGTTTTGTTTTTCCTGTGACATTTGACAACACTGATAACATTTTTGGTTGTCACAACTAAAGAAAATCTTACTAGTTGCACATCTTACAACTCACAGGGCAGACCAATTATCTCAGCCATTTGCTGCCTATGTGAACTTGACAGAAAGGTAAAAGGAATGGTCTCATCCTGCATTTCTACATCTATTGATTGTGAAGACAGAACTATTGCT
Organism: Myocastor coypus; assembly: GCA_004027025.1. Taxonomy (NCBI): domain Eukaryota; kingdom Metazoa; phylum Chordata; class Mammalia; order Rodentia; family Myocastoridae; genus Myocastor; species Myocastor coypus. The sequence continues at coordinate 11,963 of PVJA010014071.1, forward strand.
TCCCTACCTACTTTAGGATCATTGTTTAAGGGCAAATGATACACTGTCTGTGAAAGAAAGACTCCAATCTGGCTCTTCACCATGAAGGAGATTGTAGCAGAATGTTTATGTCTACCCAAATCACTACAACCCTCTTTCCTATTCTTCACAGGTAAGATTTCAGAAGTACTGGGCCCTGGGATTGTCACTTCACTGACGAAGCTGGTCCTTGTGAATGCTGTGTATTTCAAAGGAAAGTGGAATGAGCAATTTGACAAAAAGTACACAAGGGGAATGCCCTTTAAAACTAGCAAGGTAGGGAGCATTTTCTGGTGTATTGCTACCTTCTTCAGGTCATTTTCTGGGAAGGATGATGGATAGAAAAAGTAAATTTATTTCATTATCTTAACTTGTTTTTTCCAAATGAAATGAATGCCCCTTCCCTGTCTATGTTTGAGAGAGAGGAGAACAGAAACTGAAATAACTTTTTCCTTGACAATTTGACTTCTTCGTCTTCAATCATGTTCATCTTCCATCTCTGATCATATGAGTTTGATTGGAGGAAATTTTCTTCTCACTCTTAGAAATAAACACCTTTTTGTAACATGAGTGGAAACTGTGCCTATTTGTGGCCTCAGAATCCAAAGAGATATAATTCTGAGCAATTTCCTTTAGAATATGACAATCTCTAGGGTTAATAGTTGATGTTAGTTTGGAATTTGATCTCCACCAATTTGATAATAGCACACTATCAAAGATATTTGAAGTTAAAAATATAACTGGTTGAATATTTAAAAATGGCTGACATTATACATTTAGTCAAGTTCTCCTCCCTAAGAAAATTAAAGCCATAAAACCAATTACATACTAGGTACCATTTCAGAATAAAAATATAATCTTCTTGGTTTGTGTAGCTTTTCTAACTAGATGCTTTGGCCTAAAGACTGAATGTAGTTAATGCTCCTCCTAACTTGGAGAAATAATTTTTAATTTTAAAGTCCATGGGAGTCCTTACCTATGTATTTTCACAAAAAAGTAAACACATTTTAAAAAAAAATTAATGTGGAGTTTTATATCTTATATTCATTAAACTATCCTTTCTTCCTGGATAATTGATCATCTGAGGGAAAAATAGCTTGTGCTACTCAATACTAAGATATAATAAAGAAGACTATACCTAATAGCATAAATGCACAGAAATAATAATCTTATTATTTTTCTAAAAGTCATGTAAATCAGTCATATCTTGATTTTAGTAAATCTTACTCATTTCTCAGTGGTCATAATTTTATTTTTATTTTATTTATTTTTTTAAATAATTTTATTACTTTTAGTAAGAAATAACAGTGAGACAGTTTCAAAGCACGTTATTAGGACAGGCACAATAATTAATACAATGCATATTATTGTCTTCACAGTAGTTGTTCAAAGTACAAGATGCAGACATGACTTTTCTAAACACTATTAGTACAAATATATCTTCTCATTAAGCTGAGAGAAAGTAGTTGTATGCATGGTCCAATAGTCCATAATAGTAGTGTTTTATCAGCAGAACTGGCAATGTTGGAAGCTGTTGACTTGAGCATTTTGTAGCTCAGCATATTAATCTGGCTTTACTTTTTATGCCTCATGGTTAAACTTTTCTACTGGATGGTTAAGACCAAGTTAAAGCAAGACCTATTTAACAAAAAAATGTAACTTGTATCTGACAAGGTCAGGCAAATCCCCGCAGTATTTACCTTGAAACGATTAGCTTTTTGTATAACTTTTGTCAGTGTCAGCCATGCAGATGAATCACAACCGTTGCTTGACCAATTTGCTCTCTGTGAAAGCCTAAGAAAATGTTTTTTTTCTAAAGGTGACTCTCCTTAGGCACACTATACATAGTCAATCCCTTTCCTTTGTGGCCCCATAATCTCCTCGAACAGAAAATTGAGACACCATTAAGTTGTCACAGTACAGGTTCTCTTATGTCCTGAGTCCTAACTGACCTAGCATGGCTAGGGCCAAAATATTGGCTTTCATTTTAGCCAATATTTTTCTCTCTATGTATTTCTGTATATTTTTCTCTCTAATATCTTTCTGTAATTTTTTGGTCTGCAAACTTAAGTTGTTAACCCTCCAAAAGAGAATGTTAGTGATACTATTACTCTATAACATAGGCACTTAAGCTTAACATCACTGTCTTTCTGAATATCAAATGCCTTAGACTTAACATGGAACCCATATTTCCATAAATCATTATATTCTAGTATATCCCTATGGCATGTAATGAAAAATAAACCAGTTACACATTTTAGAAATTTAAAAATCTAACCATATACAAAAATTGTAGCAGGTCAATCCTAAGGCATTTCTTCCTTGTCTCTTATTCTCCTTTATTACCCTTTTTTAAACAAACAAACAAACAAACAAACAAACAAACATTTATTTGGGAGAGAATATAGCAATAATTGATATGACATTAGAAGCAGCATACATAGTGATGTTTGTGCTCCTATGTTTATAGCAGCACAATTTGTGATAGCCAAATCTTGGAAACAACCAAAATGCTTGTCACCTGAAGAATGGTTGAAAAAGATGTGGTGTTTTTATGCAATGGAATATTAGTCAGCTATAATGTATGATACACTCAAAGTCTTCATACATAAGTGGATATATCTTGAACTTATACTCACAAGTGAAGTAAACAAGACCTACATGTGTATAGTAGATTATATATTGTATAGTCTTCCTAGTGTAAGTACTCAAAAGAAATAAAAATGGAAAGCTAAAGCTAAATGGAAATCAAGAATTTAAGGATTAAACAGTAAAGAGACATCAAGCAGAAAAGTTAGGAAACATGGCAGGGGCAAAATCATGCACTTATATACACAGGATGAATAAGATAATGGTGGTGCTAAGAATCTCCAACAAGTTTTTGACACTAAGAATATCAATGTGTAGTACTAATACCATGCTTGGAATGCCTGTCATTCTGGTCTTTTAGATATGTGTGGCTTCTAATGTCATATGAATTATAGTAGTCTTAATTTTAATTTCATGTTTTTGCTAGGAGAAGAAAACAGTGCAGATGATGTTCAAGCATGCACACTTTAACATGAGCTATATAGAGGAGCTACATACACAGGTCTTGGAGCTGCCCTATGAGGACGAGCTGAGCATGGTCATTCTGCTTCCTGAAGATGACACTGATCTTGCTGTGGTGAGTCCTGGGCCAGGAGTCCAAGTGTCTATGGATTCCAGCTCAACTTACTTCATTAAGTCCATTTACCAGATGGTATTTGAGGAGTTTCCAGTTATGGGTAATTACAAATAGTACTACAGGAACATCAGTGCATACCTTTTGATGAAAATGTATGTGCATATCTGTTGTGTACCTATGTAGGACTAGACAAATTCTGAAGAAAGTAAGAAAAGAATATTCCCAAAGCATACTAACATTCTTTATTTTGAGGGAAGTTTTGAAAGGATAGGGAGTGATCCAATGTTGTTTTGCATCTGAATCTCTATGCAACCTTATTAACGATTTTGATTTTGAGATTCTGCATTTCTAAGCAGATTCTTGCCTTAGTCATTTATTTTTATTGCTGAGACAAAATATCTGATGTCCCAAATTAAATGAGCAGAGCTTTATTTTGTTTATGGTTTATAAAGTCCACAAGCAGCTGACTCTAAGGCAGGGAGGCATGGTAGAGTAGGAGCCATTCATAGAAGCAAAAGACACGAAAAACAACAAGGAGAATAAGACTCTTTCCATTGCTTATTTTGTATGCAGGTTGTCTGCCCTATGACAGGTGTAGCAAACTCTGGGTTTAGCCGCCTGTGAAACATCCTCCCTCTATGAGGGCTAGAGGCTATAGGGGGATATCAAGACACAAACCATGCCAATTCTCCACAAGGCGTAGTTGCAGTACATAACAAATATATTCATTAGGGGGAGTTATAACAGGTACATGTCATATTGGGAGTACCAGTGTCCAAAGTATAGATGAGAGATTTACCTTGGACAGGAGAGAAAATTTTTCCCCTGTTAAAAAACAAAGAGTTCAGGAAAAGATCAAGCAAACTTGCAAGGTGAGAAATGCAGGATTAGTAGCATGCTGGTAAACCTGTTCTCTGGGAGATTAGGGACATTCCCATTTTTAAAGTTTGCTGATTATCTTGAAGATTTCTCCCTTTGCTGGATATAGATTACCAAATGTTTAACAGCTGCATTAGTCAGCATCTGCACACAAGAGGGCAGGATCCAGAGTGTGAAAATGCTTGATTTTCCTGATTTATTTATGGAATCACAAAGCTACTGGGATAAGTCACAAATGGAATATATCATGGCCACCTGAGAGGAAGTTTAGAAATCCAAGAATAAATCCAAAGTTAAAACAGCTGTTCCTGGGAAAGCTCCCTCAGTTCAGCACCAGTTGGTAAGGGTTAAGGAGGTATAAGTAGAAGCACCTTCTTAGTCCTCTCTTTCCTCTTTATGGATAAGAATGGGTGATGAGTCCCAGAGGATTTGAAGCTAGCCACAGGACAGATAGGGAAAACAAGGATGTCAGATGCAAAAGTCCTGCTGAATTCTCCATTTGTGACTGCCTCTTAGAAGCAATGTCTTCTTTTATGTTTAGATGATTGCTGCTTTTTTCATTTTGAAGCAATTGCCCTGATCCAGCTCTGAGCTGATAGATCCTCAAGGGGCTCAGAATCAGAGTTCTGAGTCACATTCTTTATCTTTATTTTATTAATCTTTTTAATTCAGTTATACTATTGCATAAATATTAATATGACCAGTTGGTCATATTTTGAAATGTTAAGTTTTCTTTTCAACATTTGAAGTAAGTTTGATACAAATTGTTTTAAAATGCTGTGCCTGTATTTTGTAGCTCTTTGACTTTTTTGCACATAGAATAGGGATAAGATGAGAATTAAGGATGGGGTTGGTGTGTTTCTAACAAGAAAATTTGTGTTGGCCTATATGGTTCTCAAAGTTCCCTGGGTAAGGACTGTGAGAGAATAGAGAAATAAAGATAGAGGCAAAAATCTGAGGTCAGGTGGAACCCTGTCTCCATGTGGGAGGGAAGCAAACGTTCCACCACTATAGTGCAGTTATTTATACATTTGGAAAGTTGGTGTCATGGCATATCCCCTTTGCCAAGTATCCCATTGCTTGAATTGTCTTGAGACTTGGTGTTCTGTGGACTAAAACACTTGTTCACATGGCTTCTATCAGGCACTACTTGTGCTTAGACAGGCCTTGCCTCAGCCTTGGATGTGTGGTGGTCAATTTCCAGTTTCTGAAGCTCCCTACATGTCTTCTTTTATTTTGTATTTGTAAGCGATGGGTGGTCAACTGAAGTTGGAAGAGCTATCTGGAGGGCTCTGAAGAAGATCTTTTCATTCTTGAACCCATTTTATTCTGAGTGAAACTACTCATTTAAGATCAAGATTTCCAGTGCTCGCTTCAGCAGCACATATATTAAAATTGGAACGATAAAGATCAAAATTTCCAGACCAAGAAGTTTAAGTCCCTATGTTGAGCAATTTAATACTGTATAACCGATTAATCCATAACTTTAGGCAGTCACCAATATAGCTAGAATTTGTCATAGGGTGTTAGCGATGTGAGAGGTTTTGTTTTTGTTTTTGTTTGGTTTTGCCTTTTTGAGACAGGGTCTCGGTATGCAGTTCAGGCTGGCCTTGAACTCACTTTTGTAGCCCAGGCTGGTCTCGAACTCATAGCGATCCTCCTGCCTCAGCCTCCCAAGTGCTGGGATTACAGGCGTGCGCCACCACATCCAGCTATTTTGATAGCTAAAACGCTACTATTTTTTATGTATCTTGAGTTACGCATTTCCCTTGGATGATCAAGTCCAAGTTAAGGTGAAATATGTATTAATTACATTTAATCTCCTGCTATCTATCAAGGTCAGTTAAGTCTCCTTAGGATTTCACTTGGAACCATGTATAGCACCTCTTAGTTCTTCTGTTAGTGTCCACTGTCTGGATGGGTAATGGCTGTTTCATGGCTAAGTTGCTTTCTGTTAAAGCTTGGGAGACTTTTCTCTCCTTCATCCTAACCTATGTTGTTGATCACTTTTCTGTGTGGTCTCAAAATCTCAAAAAAAGGTCAGAATACAAGGGGTTCACTGAGTCAGAGTATGATGCAGCAGAGGTTGTTATGTTCTGGGTCCTCACTGACCTTTGGGGGCTAAGGCCAAAATATTGGCTATTGCAGCCCATCCATTTCTCTAATTTATGGTCCCTAAACCTCAGTTGTGGAATATTCAGAAGTGAAGGGAAAAGAAGAGAACAGAGTTACTTGTTTCAGCTTGAAGGCGGGGGGCATTTGCCAAAAATTGCTCAACTGCAACTGTAGGGGCAGTACAGCCATCTCCTGTACCATCAACAAAACCTTCCAGTATCTACACAAAGTGCTATGAGGGGGTTCCAGGCATATGAATGCAAAATAGTTTTTCTCTTTCGTCTACACTTAAGGCTGTCAGTGTCTCAGCCTATAAATGTACTACCTTCCAAACATTTTGCAATTTTTTTTAATATTTCCCATGCCATAGGAATTCCTTATAATCCTCAAGGTCTAAAAATGGTTAAACATGCTCACTGTATACTCAAACTTTAATAGCAAAAACAAAACAATGGATCCTTCCCCACAAAATTCAGGGTATGTGAGATCATCAGAGTAATTGCCTCCTTGGGCAAGCACAGGGACAGAGGTTCTATCCCAAGTACCACATGCCATGCCAGCCTCACACCTGAGCACTGTAAGCAGGCCACAAAGCCTGGGCATGGTGTTGCACCTTAATCCCAGTGCTCAAGAGGTTGAGATTAGGAGAATCACTAGGAGTTCAAGCTGTGTAGTGAGACACTGCACCAAAAATAAAACAAAACAAATTACACCTCATAATGGACTTCACTTGGCAGTATATACTATTAATGTTCTCTTCTTTTCCACTAGACTGTGGATGAGTAACCTGAGTGATAGCTGCTGGCAAGGCAGCCAGCCCATGAACATGTGAAGGGCCAAAATCTGCAATAATTTGAATCATTTTAGCCAGTGTAGCCTGTTTTCTGTTGGCTCCTAAAGCCTCTTTACAGCTTTCCTTTGCATTTTCAAAGGCCAATTGTTGAGCACTCTGTTTTATGAAAGATGAACACTTCAGCCAGTAATGAAGCAAAATTTCCCTGAGGTGAGGAGGCAGGAACTGCTACTTGTGGCTCAGTTATGTTTATTGGTGTGGTTGTTGTTATGCTTTTTTTTTGTACTTTGGACTTGACTTTAAAAATTTGGCTTCAAGCCAAATCCTTTTTGATCATCCCAACAAAAGGCCAATAAAGCACTCTTTAATGCAAAATCCACAAAAGTAAAAGTAAATATAGCAATCAAGAATACAAAGAAACAGTACGAGGCTATTGTACTGTAGGTTTCAAGATCTGACTCTTTAATATTCCAGGTGGAGAAAGCACTTACATATGAGAAATTCAAATCCTGGACAACTTCAGAAAGCATGAAGAAAAGTAAAGTTCAAGTTTTCTTTCCCATATTTAGGCTGGAGGAGAGTTATGACCTGGAATCTGTTCTCCAACATTTAGGAATGACTGATGCTTTTGAAGAGAACAAGGCTGACTTTTCTGGAATGTCAACTAAAAAGAACGTGCCACTGTCCAAGGTTGCACACAAGTGCTTTATAGAGGTTAATGAGGAAGGCACAGAGGCAGCTGCAGCTACCGCAGTGGTCCGGAATACCCGGAGTGCCAAGATAGAACCAAAGTTCTGTGCAGACCACCCTTTCCTTTTCTTCATTTGGCACCACAGTACCAACAGCATCATATTCTGTGGCAGGTTCTCTTCACCGTGAAGATGTTCTGTTGCTATAATCTGCCACCCTTTCCTTCTGCTTACTGTGCCTTCATTAATATTTCATGTGGCCATACTGGTGCAGAGGCTTAAGTACCAAAGTATAAAGTGTGTGCAATGGTGCGGTTGGTGAATGTCTTTGGTGATAATTCCAAACTGATGTTTTAGATACATGGAACTTAGTGTGAGAAGGCTACCCTTAGTTTGTAATGTTTGAAGTACTTTTTGTCTCACTTAGAGTTTGTGGCTACTACTATAAACATCTTATTAATTAGTGACCAGTCTTTAATGTTATTTTCCATCCCCTGATATTCTTTTTGCTCTGCCTACCACCATTGCCAGTCTCCCCATGGAATGTCAGAGCCCAGGTCCCTCTGAACACTAAATTAAGCAATGTGAACCATATTGCTCCATGGGGGTGACCCCATAGCCACTCATTAAAGGCAACTAAGGTAACATCTTAGTTGTGGCTCTCCATGTCCCACAACTCACCTGAAAACAGCTTCTTCAGAATTTATTTCCGCAAGTTTCATATTGTTTCAATAGCTCAGCAGTGCACGTTGGGACTGTGCTGAGACAGCAGAGTGAAATATGTCAGGTCAGCATCTTATACTGCCTTTCCTTTGAAACCTTGCAAAGATCCTCAAAGGAACCTTCATACCAAACAACCCTTGGGAGGTATAATGTACTTCTGATTAGTAGTTTATTTTCAGAATTCTCCCTCTTGTTCTATGCAAATATAAATTAATTATTTTAGCAAAAGTCAATCATAACTTCTGTTGCTTACTTATTCCCTTATTTATTAAATATTTTCTTTAAGATATTTATTTGATCAATCTTATATACTTATATGTATTAATCTAAACTGATCTGATGATGAAAATATGTAATATAACCATTGTTAAATTTAAACAATAAAAATATTAAATTTTAAAAAAGATATTTATCTTTCCATGTCTCCAATTTGATATTTATAGTATCATGAATCTATATTTAAATCTACTTAAACGATGTGGGTGAAACTTTATATATTGTATGATTATGAATAGTCTTGATATTTGCTCACACCTTTAATTTTTGGAGCAATATTTCTAAAAATTATACTGTCAGCTTAAAATTTGGATACATTTTCAGGCTTCTGAGTTGGTCTCTAAAAGTTTTACTGATTTACATTCTTGCTCATGTTTTTCTTTACATCCCTGCTAATTGCTATCTGGCTTATTATGTTTATGAGTTAGATGAAATGGGTTACTCTCTTTTATGCTGGTAAAAGTGATATGCAACAGAGTTTTTAAAATTACTTTTAATAAGAAATAACAATGAAACAGTTTTAAAACATGTTAGTAGTACATCCCCAATGATTAATACAATGCATATTGTTGTCCTTGTAGTAGTTATTCAGAGTACTTTTGATTCACAGTTTACAGTTACATGAAGCATTCATATTATGATTGTCACTTAAAATTTACCATGAGCTAGGATATTTTCTCAAGCCATTTCATTTCAGCAACCATGTTTTCCAAGGTACATTTGGCAAAAACATTAATCCACAGAGCTGGAAAGTATATATCTGCCTTTTTATTTCACTGACAGTTTTAACTTTTAAACATACATTTACTGAGGGGTAACTGACCAGAACAAACCTTATATGTTTTATCATACAATTTAATAAGTTTTGATGCATGTATGACTCCATGAAACCATTTATATACTGAAAATAATGACCATGTCTATCACAAGTATATCTGAATTTTTTACTGAATCTTTATAATCTGTCCCTCCTCTCCCTCCTTAACCCCTTAGCCTCTTTCCTCAATGATCCGCATTCTATCGCTATAGCTTAATTTTATTTTCTAGAATTTTATTTACTTATAAACCTCATCCACGCTTTGCATGACTCCTAACATTTTATATAACTTCCTTTTATTGCTAAATAGTATAACATAGTATACATATACCAGTTTTTAATCCATTCATATTTAGATCAATATTCAGGTTGTCATCAATGTTTGGCCATTGCAAATAAACTTATGAATGTACATCTTTTTAATTTCTTTTGGTTAGATGCATAGGAGTGGAATGTCTTGGTTACATTTAGTGTATCCTTAAAGTTTTAAGAAAGTGCCAAATTGTTTTTGAAAGTGATGACATCATTTAACATTACCACAAAGCCTCTGGGAGTTTTGGCTTATTGATCTACATCCTTGCTGATACCTGATGCTGTCATTAGGGTTTGCAAGGGAAACAGCACAGGATGCATAATTTATAGGATTATTTTATAATAGACACCCAAAGAACCAAGTTTGAAAGAGTGAAGAGACTGTCAACACACCAGACCTAAGGAATCCAGTTGAGGGCCAAGCTCCCAGGACAATACCCTACATGAGTCCAGCTAATGGCCAGAGCCCATCACAATGCCCTACCACCACAAGTCAAACTGGAGGGCAGGAGTCCATTACAATGTTTCATGCAGGTCTATTTTATGGATCTGTACTAGAAAGACCCAAAGATAAGTGGTGGAGGTTAAAAGTCTGTACCAGCAGGATGAAGGCTCTATGCTAGCAGGCAGAGGGATCTGCACTATAGCTAGGAAACAATACTCAAAGTATGGAACAAAGGTCCCCCAAAAGATCCCCCAGAGATATTATATTGTGGCTTTAGTTCATGTTGACCTAATGAGTAATTATGTTCAGCCATTTTCATGTGGTTTTTAATCCATATTTACTTCTTAGTGAATAAGATTTTGTACTCATATTTTGTAGCTTTAAGTTTAGTTTTATTTTCTTATTGTACTTTGACAATCAGGTGTCACAGAAACAATGTACTTTATAAGCTATATAATTTTTTTTTTTTTTGTCTTTTTGAGACAGGGTCTCAGTATGCAGTTGAGGCTGGCCTTGAGCTCACTTTTGTAGCCCAGGCTGGTCTCGAACTCACACCGATCTTTCTGCCTCAGCCTTCCAAGTGCTGGGATTACAGGCGTGTGCCACCACACCCAGCCAAAGCTATATAATTTTATTTATTTATTTATTTTTATTTTTATTTTTTTTGTCTTTTTGAGACAGGGTCTCGCTACGCAGTTGAGGCTGGCCTTGAGCTCACTTTTGTAGCCCAGGTTGGTCTCGAACTCGCACCGATCCTCCTGCCTCAGCCTCCCGAGTGCTGGGATTACAGGCATGAGCCACCACGCCCGGCTCGAAAGCTATATAATTTTAAACATTTGTTTTTATCACAGATCATTTCTTGCACTGACCTTTTAATAACAGTGCTTTTGAAAAGCAGGGACTCTTAATGTTGGTGATTTAACTTATTTTATTTAATTCATTTTTTTATTTTCTTGAAGAATATAATACAGTGATAGGGGAAAATGGCACTAGAAATAATGTAAAGTTTCACCAAAGTAACAGGAATTCAACAACGAATGCTGCATTGCCTGATGTCATGCTCAAACTAGTCATTCACATTACCAGATATAAATGTACAAGATTGGTTTAAAGAAAAAAAATAACAAAATAAGCATTTTCAATATCCATACTACTTTCATTGTTCTATCTAAGGACTACTCAACTAACTCAGAATTACAATGATTGCTTCTTATACTTTTGAGAATGTTGATAGTATTCAATTTTGTATTTAGGCCATGAGCCCTTTTGATCTCGTATTTTCTCATATGTTGAGACTGAATTTCAGTCTTTGTTGAAATTTGATCAATTATACATATGTAGGATTTTTTGCACTTCATTAAATTACACTGATCTTATTGTCTGCATTGGTGCCAATACCACACTGTCTTGATTACTGTACCTTAATAATAAGTCTTGTGAAGTTTTCCAGTATGTTGTTATACTTGTAAAATTCTTTTGGCTATGTTCTGAATTTGGCTACTTTGGATTTCTCTGTGAATTTCAAATTTAGTTTATTCCCTCACACAAAGCCTTTCTAGACTTCTGATTAAGACAGCATGGATAATGTCGTCAATTTGGGAAGAACAGACATGAACAATATTGAATCTTCTAATCAGTGAACAAAACCTATTTCTACATTTTTAAGATCTCTAATTTGTCTCACCACACTTTTGAAATTTGAAGTAATCATTGATTGCACAATTTTCAAACACTTGAAGTTTAAACAATGAGGTGACTGCAAGCAGAAAAATCAGGAAGCATGGCAGGGGCAAAGCCATGCACTTATACACAGGATGAACTAGATAATGATCCTGGGAACCTCCAAAAGGTTTTAACACTGAGGATCACAATGTGTAACAGTAAAAATATGCTTGGAATGCCTGTCATTCTGGTCTTTTAGATGTGTGCTGCTTCTTATTTAATTTCAGTTACTGCTATATTCTGTCTCAAATAAATGGTTGGCTTACAAGAAAACAAAAAAGGGTATTAAATGAGAGTAAGAGTAGGAAAATGCCATAGGATTGACTGGCTATACTTTTATAGACCAAAAATGAGAGAAAAAGAAGGGCTACAAGGATAGCCAATATTTTGGCCTTAGCCCTTCAAGGTCAGTGAGGACCCAAGACATAAGAGAACCTGTGTTGTAACATCCTATAACTCAGTGGTTTCCTAAATTTTCTGTTCAAGGAGATTATGGAGCTACAGAGGAAAGGGATTGAAGATACATAGTGTGCCAAAGGAGAGTCACCTAGAGAGAAAAAATTTTCTCAGGCTTTTACAGAGACCAAACTGGTGAAGCAATGGCTGTGACTCATCCAGATGGCTGACACTGACAACAGTTCTACAAAGTACTGTACATGGTTCCAATATAAATCCTGTTGGGATTTGACTGACCTTGAGAGATATAAAAGTTACATGTTTTGTTATACAGGTCTTGCTTAAAATTGCCCTTAACCACCCAGCAGAAAAGTTTAACCACAAGACATAAAACAAAACGAGATTAGAATGCTGAACTGTAAAAGGCTTAAATTGGCAGCTTCCAACATTTCCAGTTTTACCAATAATCCACTGCTATTATCCAACATTGGATTATGTATATAGCTACTTTCTCTTAGTTCAATGAGAAGAAATTTTGTTGTAGCAATAATGTTTTGAAAATTATAACATCTACACCCTGTGCTCTGTATAGCTAATAGGACAACAATGTGCATTGCATCAAATATTGAAATATATGACTAATATTTTGAAACCGTCACATTGTTATACATTGTTATTTCTTATTAAAAGTAATTTAAAAAGTTTTGGTCCTACATATTTCCCATTTTATGCTATTATAAATTCTGTTGCTCTCTAATTTCAGTTTCTGATTATTTGTTGCAAGAAATACAGCTTTGCATTTGTCTTATAGCTCCCATTTCTGCTAATAAAGAAAAGTATTCTGTTTTTCTTTTCCATCTGGATTCTTTTCTTCTATGTTTCTTACCTTATTGCACTGGTTATTGATTAGAAGTAGCAAAACAGCCATGTTTTTCCCTTCTGATTTTAGGGAAAGCATGCAGTCATTCATAATTAATGTGATATTGTCAGTTCTTCTTAAATAATTATTTACCAGCTTGGGAAAAGTCCTGTTACTAATAATTTATTAGGAACTGTTTGTTTTTCTTTTTAAAAATCAACAATACATGCTGATTTTTTTCAAATGGTTTTCTGTATCTTTCACATGATTATATAGTTTTAGGGTAGGAGAAAAGTAATAAAGATAGGTAGAAAGGAGAAAAGGAACATTTTGTTGTAGGAGTCCGTTTTAGGTCCTCATTTTGATCTGAGAAGTCAGTATTTGTAATTCCAAAGTTATGTCATTGGAATCTCACCAAGGTAATTCCAATCTACTACATCCTATGCAACCCACAGTGGAAGTAAAGACACTAAAACATATTTATAACTATTGGAGAGTCAAAGGGCTCCAAGTCCAGCCATAAAGATGGTTCTCTGGAACAGAGTGATCCAAGGCCTCACCTAGCTTTATTCAGTGGAGGAGTGGCTTGAGGAGGAATGTCTGAGAATTGTGGGAGGTAGGTGAATACTGTGAGCTGAGCTAGGTGGGGGTCCTACCTTTACATATGCCACCTGCAGAGGATATGCAGAGAGCTAATGTTTTGTGTAGTCTGGTGCTTCAGCTTTGATATAATCTTTCAAGTCCCAGGAAATCATAGCCTCTGTCTGGAGGCTCCTTCCCAGCTGGCAGGGTGGAGATACACACATACCACCTTCAAAGACTATCTACTAACACCTCAGCTAGACCAATATACATTGCTTAAGGTCAATTGAGAGGATAAACAAAGTCCTAGCCAGCTCTTACATATCAAAACAAGGAAATAGGGCCAGACTCAGTCAAAACAGAGACAGTTGCTCTTCCTTCAAGGAGAGCTGGTTAGGTGGTCCATCACATTTTGTTTCTGTAATTACTATTTTTTTAAGAGTTTTATTATGTAGTTGAGGCTAGTCTTGATTCACTATTCAGCTTAGACTGGCCTGTGAGTTTTGGCAATCTGCATGCCTCAGTCCCTGCCCCCCAGGTGCTAGGATTATAGGTGTGCACCACCATGCCCATCCTTGCAATTACTGTGAGACTCTGGGGCAGATTCATTCAACTCTGTAAACTGCCGTGTTGCGTTAGTCAATTTCCCATCACTGAGAAAGATACATGACACGTTCAACCTAGAGGAAAGTTTATTCCTGAAAAGTTTATTTTGGCTCCCAATGGAAAGAGATTTATTCTATCAGTCTGTGGCTCCAGTACAGAAATAGCTCTGTAGAAAGCATGACAGGGTAAAGCTCCAGAACTCGTGGTGGCTAAGAAAGATAGAGTGGCAGCAAGAGAGATGCTGGGAATGAGAATATGCTCTCCAGATCATGGCTCAAGTGACCTACCTCCTCCAACCTAATAGCATTTTCAGCTATACATTCATGAATGGATTAATCCAACAATGGATACAGGACCCTCATGATCCCGTCACCTTCAGAAAGCCACACTTCTGAACACAGGAAGCCTTTGGAGACCACTTTATATCTAAACCATAGCATTCCACTTCTGGCTGCCTAAAGCTCATGTTCAATGCACGCAGAATGCATTTAGAAGTCCATCTCCAGGATCTGCTAAAGTCTTAACAGTTCCAAGTCAGGGTAAACTTGGCTGTGCATCCTTGTAAGAAGAGAAGAGAAAATTAACAGCTGTTTTAAGAAGGGCCCAAATGGCTGATGGGATCAAAGCAACTCAACAGAACCCAGCCTCATAGGGTAGACTCGGGGTATATGGCCCTTCACCCCATTGTTTCCTCTCTAAACACAGAGGAAGCTTCAGTCTCACAGCGCTTTTGCTCCCACACACCAAGGGTGAGTAACCAGGGATAGAAGCTGTTCCTTCCCATCCACTTATTTGCTCTCAGACTTTCAGAAATAAACAACCAATGGCTACCTGTGTTGGGAGTCTGCAAGATTGAATCCCAGGTACACCAGTGTCAATGCTGGAAGCCTGTAACTTACTCCATACTGTTATGATTGATGTCTATATGTCCTCCCAAAGCCTCAATCAGTCATACGTGGGGAATTTAAAAGGTGGCTGGATCTAGAGTGCACAATATTGGGACTGATTCATGGCATACTGCTAGGATGAAGAGCGTGAGTGCTACTGGAGGGAAGCGCTGAGAGCTGGTAGCCTGGATACAATAAAAGGGATAGCAGGAAGCTTGCTGCTTGGACTTGCTGTCTTCTGCCTGCCCTCTTGGGCCATGGACTGTTTTTCTCTGAGATACTCCTCTGCCCTGCCACCTTGTCCTAGAGCCAGCTGGTTATGAACTCAAGTCTCTACAAACTGTGAGCTAAATAAACCATTTCTCCCTTAAGTTGTAGGTATTGTATATTTTGTCCCAGCAAGGAGAAAAGTAACTAAGACCACAAGCACTGGAACATTCATCAAGCGCACAGAGCAAATACTGGTCTGATTTAAGTCTACTCTGCACCCCAGTCTCCCCTGAGCTCATTCCCAGCTCTCACTGACATGCTCCAATCCTAGACCTGCCAGAGACTCAGTCTTATATCTAGCAGCCAGTCCCTGGGTAACCTGGTGTTGCAAGTGGTGTTAAACTTGGTAAACTTAGACTGTGACAGTGTCCATTCAGCACTAGGTGCTCTGAGCATGTTGGAGTTTCCACCGTGCATTCTGCCATAATTCCAAATACAATCTCAGCCTAAAGAGCAACCCAGACCTCTGGTTAAGCAGCAAGCATTAAGGGTCTGCCTGATCTGCCCTGTACTATGGATTCAGGTGAGAAAACACCCAACATATATTGCTGAGTCTCTTCTTTTTTCTTCTGATTTTCAATGTAAGGTTGGCTGAAAAGCAGCCAATAGTATTCATGCCACAACCTAAATGTTGGGCTGCCTTGACATGTCTTTCACCAGATTAATTTAGGTATTGAGCACCTTTAAATTAAACCTCATACAATATATTAAGGATGTTTAAAAACTGAAGACAGGTTCTTTGCCAGAACTTTACACACATGGCCTCTATCCCAACTGCCAATGAAATCCTTGTTCCCAGCTGAAATCTCAGGATCCATATCTCTTCTGTTGGCATTCCTATCAGCATTCTGCTCTTCTGGGCTCCCCCACTCAAATCTCTCAGTAGTTTCCACTTAAAGAACTCTGAACTTTCTATAGCTTACATCTCCAAACATTTCCAAATCATTCCCACAAATTAGTGACAGGTATAGTCATAGCAATGAATTTGCTGCTCTAATTCTGTTTTTCTGTATTGGTCAGCTTTCCCATTGGTGGGAGAAATACTCAATGTTTACACGATAAAGGAGAATAGATTCATTTGGCTCATGGTTTCAAAAGGTTTGGTCTATGCTTGGCTGGATGCAGGGCAGAGACAGCAGAAGAGAGAAAATCTAGGGACAAGAATACACCATTCTATGTCATAGTTCCAGGGACTCACCTATTCCAGCTAACCTTCCACAGTGTACCCAGCTATGAACTCACTGATGGACTAATCCACTGAAGAATAGGCACCCCATTATGCAACCACCTTCCAAAAGTTCCACCTCCAAACACCTGAGACTTTTGAGGGATGTATTCAGTCTAAAGTGTAACACATTCTTACCGCCCAGAGAATGTACATGCTACAAAATTTGTTATCCTTAAACTTAACTAGTTTATCTTTTTCCCTTTCAAGACTTAGGACATCAAAATGAAAGTAACTGAAATCAGTTTGGGGGATTTTTCAACTACTAGCTTTACCAACATTCAGTCTTGATGAGCCAGTTGTGGGAATGGAATTCTCTTCAAGCAATAGCTTTCATCTAGAACTAGATAAATGAGGACTAATTAGTAATCCTTAAAATCTGGCCACATGCTTTTTTAAACTGATTAGTCTAAGCCTTTGCCTCAGAGTAACTCCTCTCCAGTTATTCAAACTGAAGTCTTTTACTATTCTTACTTATTATCTGGTGATGCTATTATTAGCTTTTTAATGTTAAAAGAAAACTTCATTACTGGGATGCACCCCACTTGGCCATATATATTTCCCTATAGTTTTAGACTCAGTTTGTTAAACTATGCTTAGAGTTTGCCATCTGTGTTTGTTAAGGGATGTAGTCTATATTTTCTCTTTTTAATTTTTATTTTGTCTTTTTTAT
>PVJA010014071.1:29515-48308 GCA_004027025.1 Myocastor coypus
TTTTTTTTTTTTTTTTTTTTTTTTTTTTTTTTTTTTTTTTTTTTTTTTTTTTTTGCAAACTAATGAATGAAATTTTTCAAAATGCCTTATAAATTTTGATTTCTGTTCATGCTCAGAAGTGACATTTTGACTCCTCACATAGGGAGCAGTCTTAAACGATGTCTGTGATGTGTGAGCAGAACTACTTCCTCATCTGGTCTCTCTGATGAGTGGGCTAATTGAAACACCTGCTTTTTATTGACCGCCTCACTGCCTTGGATTGCAGGAAGTCTGGCTGCCTCTCTGTACTGCCTCCACTCCCCTTCTTCCTTACCTCAACCCTGTCACATTTCAGGGTAGGATGGGTCCTGTTACTAGTTCATTGCATTTGCTCATGTTAAAAACTCCTTATATTTCAGACGATAGTCTTTAAATTTTGTTAAAAAACAAAAAACAAAAAACAACAACAACAACAAAAAAAGAAAACCAGAATTTTACGTTGTTTTCTTGGAGAGCAATTCTGGATGGCTTACCCTCTGCTCAAAGGTAGAAAGAGGCTATGGAGCTAACTGCACTTCCAGTTAGCAGAGAAGTTCCATCCTGACCGTTGTGTCTCATGGGTATCTGCTGACCACTAAGCCTTTCTGGAAATTCTGATTCCCATGACTATGACCCTGGAAATCTCTTTTGTGTACATCACTTCACACTGTGCTATCATATTCTGATATACACCAAATATCCCAGAAGTTAATGAAAGTTGATGAGCTGTCAGTGGACTCCCTCTTATCCTTATTTTCATAGGTACATTTCCTTTTTCCTTTCCATATAACCAATGTAGTTAATATATACACGTCCCATCTCATGACTGAGTTCTATTCCTGTGACCATGTCTTCAATTTGAGTGGTAGCTAAATAAAGAATTGCATTAGTATGTACTTTGTAAGATCCAGAACAAAAAAAATGGTCAAAGCAAACTTAATAATTTCACTTTTATTTGCATAATTCTAACATGCACTAATGCAACGTATAACAATATAAACACTAGTGTTGGACTTTACAACCAGCCAAAATTACAGTACTGTATAAACTAAGTGTACTGTACAAAAAAGATGTTGAGGGTCTGTAAACAAGATATACATCACTGTACAATAAAACCCCAAAATGAAAGAAACACTAGGTTGTAAGTCCTACCTTATGACCAATGGAAGGCCTTTGTTATAAGTCCTAACAGTTGTTGAACAGGTGGATCATTAAACAAGAATTATCTGTAGTTAGAGAAAAAAGGAGACAAAACCATGATCGTTACCTATGATCAGGTTCTACAAAATAACCACCTATGAACTTCCTTCTTGTGTCATTCCCTTCTGAGAGTGAAGACTAGCAAGAACAAAAGTGATGCACAACAGTGTAATGATAGGCCTTTCTACTTGTGTGGAAAAGAGGTAAGGAATTAGGAGAGGGCAATGCGGTCAACTTATATAGCTTGCGAGTGAGGGAAGGTAACTTAGAAGGACTATCATCACCTAAGTTTTGAGTAATAGGGAAGGGTATTCTAGAAAGAAGAAAGAGATAGTATGTACTGACTACTGATGGTGAGACACTTACTGAAGAACTGAAATGGTATTGCTGCTAGAGTAAAGTTATGAAACAGAGTGGAAGAAAGGATGCTGAAGGAGAGGATTAGCCAGATAGCTCAGTGGATTAAAGTGCCTACTTAAAAAACTGAGGGACCAAGATTTGATACCTGGTCTACCATGCCGGCCCCAACCCTGAGGGGCACTGAGATAGTGACTGAGACTGGGCATGGTGGCGTGCACCTGCTATCCCAGTGCTTAAGTGGCTGAAAAAAACAGGAAGGATCGTTATGAGTCTGATCTGTGTAGTGAGATCCTGTATTAAATACGTTAAAAAAGAAAGGGAAGGCCTGACATGGTGGGGCACACCTGTAATCCCAGTACTTGGGAGGCTAAGGCAGGAGGGTCGGTGTGAGTTCAAGACCAGCCTGGGCTATAGAAGCTCAAGGCCAGCCTGAACTACATAGCGAGACTCTGTCTCAAAAAGACCAAAAAAAAAAAAAAAAAAAAAAAAAAAAAAAAAAAAAAAAAAAAAAAAAAAAAAAAAAAAAAAAAAAAAAAAAAAAAGGTAAAAGAAAGAAAGGATGCTGAAGGGGAAAGCCAATTTAGATCATCAAATGGTCTTTTAAAATTTATTTATTTATTTTATTTTTAATTTTAATTTTAATTTTTTTTATTTTTATTTTTTAATTTTTAATTTTTTTATAATTTAATTATTTATTTATTTTAAATTTAACAATGGTTATATTACATATTTTCATCATTGGGTCAGTTCAGATGAATAGATATAGGTATATAAGATTGGTAGAACAATTGAACATTAACACTTCCAGTAAACATTAGTTTTTTTTTTAAACAGTTGACACACTGCATATTGTCCTCACAATAGTTATACAGAGCACAGGGTGTGGACATGACACACCTTCCAATTGATATTGGTAAGGAAAGAAAAAAAATTAGAGTTCTTATATTAGGGAGACTATATGATATTTATAAATGTAGGTCTGGTTTATTTCACTAATGAGTATATGCTC
The DNA here is from genome assembly GCA_004027025.1 of Myocastor coypus. Taxonomy (NCBI): domain Eukaryota; kingdom Metazoa; phylum Chordata; class Mammalia; order Rodentia; family Myocastoridae; genus Myocastor; species Myocastor coypus. Next base: position 32,103 of record PVJA010014071.1, read on the forward strand.
AATATACATCCATTTATATATGAAGTCTTCCAGCTTATCATTCTTCATAGCTGAGTAATATTCCATTGTATAAAATATCACATTTTCTTCAAATGGTCTTAAACCATGAAAAATAATTACACTTCATTGTTAATGCTATTGATATTTTTTGAAAAGCTTCAAATTTTGGAGATAAATACTTAGATTTGCTTTTTCTAAATATAATTGATACTGGGCTGGGGAGATAGCTGAGTGATCTAAGCACCTGCCTGGTAAGTGTGAGGACCTGGGTTCCACCCCTGATACTGCCTGCCGTGCTGGCCACCAAGATGGTGTGGTGCCACATGCTCGCCTATTATTCCTGCGCTGGGGAGGCTGTGACAGCAGGCACTGCAAGTCTGAGCTGGGTAGCAAGACCCTGTATCAAATCAATGAATAAAAGATTAAACATGTATAAATAAATAAATATAGATTATTTCATGGTTTTAAATTAACAGGAAGTAAGAATAGAAATAAGAAGCCCAATGGGAAAGCATTTTAGTAGTCTTGGTAAAAAATGGGGGCTGTTCATAAAAAAGCAGTGAAAGAGCCTATGTAGGGAAGGGAATTATGTTGGAGATATTATTTGAAAGATGAATAAGGTTCTACTGTTGGACAGGATATACCGTACATAGGTCAATTATGAAGGCACAGAAAATGCAGAGGATTTGAGATGAGTCAGGAACTAGAAAGAGGTGCTTTGCCTACTGAAAGGAAAACTCTAGGCTTCAGGTAGACTGCTTAATCTTTTATTCATCGATTTGATACAGGGTCTTGCTACCCAGCTCAGACTGCAGTGCCTCCTGTCACAGCCTCTCCAGCGCAGGAATAATAGACATGCATGTGGCACCACACCATCTTGGTGGCCAGCACGGCAGGCAGTACCAGGGATGGAACCAGGTCCTCGCACTTGCCGGGCAGGTGCTTAGATCACTCAGCTATCTCCTCAGCCCAGTGTCAGCTATATTTAGAGAAAACAAATCTAAGTATTTATCTCCAAAATTTGATAATCTCCATTTTGATAAGTGGAGCTTTCTACAGGGTATACACATTCTAATTTTAAAAAGAAAGTTTTATATCTGGTTCTGGAGCTTGGGGAAAAGATCCAGACGGATGAAAGCCCACGGCAGTGGCTGGGGAAGTGGAGGCTCTGGCACAATGGTGGGGCTTTCATTCTTCCAGCGTTCCTTTTCCATGGTCGTTATCTCCACCTCATTTTTATACTAGACTCTACTTACGCTGATGACCAGTTTCATCTATAGTACATCTTGTTTTCTGTTTCAGATCATTTCTGTACATTAGCTTGAGATTTTCAGGATATCATTCTCAGATGATCTTTCTCTGAGTATTTTCAATGTTACTTGTTTCTTTTGATCTAAGCTTGTTCTCCATGGGCTTTATGACTTTTTTTTTTTAATTTATACCTATATGTGAAAAAATATAAAGAATACACCTGGGTGTAAGACAGAGCTACATAGCTTTATGTCCTTTTGTCACTTTCTAAAACACAAATGGTAAGAATGTCTCACCTTTAGACTCATCATCAGGCCCTCTCACATTGTGCAGAATTTGAAAACATGGCATATATTTTGTCTTTTGATCTGTTCTATCTATTCTTCTGCCTATGGAATGTTTAATTTTGTGGGCTTCCATTGTCAGGATGCTTCAGACCTTTGCCAATTCTCCTGTCTTTTTACTCTTTATGTTTTGGTGCTTACACATTTTGTACAGACCTAGCTTCAGAGTACTGCCTCACAGGTGTGGGTGGTGAAGCAGTGTCTGGCCAGTCTGTTGCTCCATGGCTGCAGTATTGCATGGATCAAAGACACACAAATCTGAGGTCTCAGCATCTGGTTAGTTTGAACCTCACCCCTGAGCAGAGCTTCTCAGTAACTGGCGAGGGTGAGTTCACAGTCAGAAACCTTCAGAGTCTGGCTCCATGAGCGCAGAGAAGGCAGTTGCTAACAGTTCCAGAGTCATTCACAAGTCCCATGACCTTGAGCAAGTCAGCAAAGCTCTTCACACTCAGATTCTTTCTTTCAAACAGGAAAGGGTTTGCCCAGATGATCCCTAAGTGGCTTCCAGCTCCGACATTCTCCACCGAAGAGGCAGCGCAGGATTATTTTGCTTCGCTTTTTGCACTGGTATTTTTTTCATTACTTTGTAAGATTTCATTATTTCAAAGATGACTTTTGTTGTTAGAAATCTACGTGGCTCCAGTGTGCTTGTTATATAGATACCTTTTTCATTTCAGTTAAGGACTTTGATGATAGCTTCCAGTGAGAGCATGGCAAAAGAAAATCATGTTTTCTGTTCTAACATTTGTTTCATCTTCATCTTTTGTCAGTGGATATACTGCTATTTGTCAGTTCAACATTTTCCAGCGACACCTCTTTCCTCATTTGGAGCCTTTGAAGTTTCTCTCATCAGAATGAAGGGCTTTGCCGATAGTTCTCGGGGGATGCCTCTTGTGTCAGGGAAAGTGGTGGAGGCAAGTTTCCTTCTGTGCTAAGCAAGGTCTCCAGAGGATCTTACCCCTCCCCAGTTAAAAGGCTGACATTCAGACAGACGACCAAGACTTGGAAGAAAAACTGCTGCAAGCTTCTATGGCTCATGGAGCTTCTGTTTTGTACTGTGTGGTAGAAAGCTCATGTCTATTAGATGGACTATTCATCTCTTCCCCAGGAAAGGGTCAATAGCTCAGGGGTCACTTTCCTGGGAGAGCTGGTAGTGGAGGGAAAGTGACCTGCTCATTTCAAAGGGGCACAGCTGGTAAGTTCAATGTTCTGAGAAGTCCTTCATCTGAGAAAGGCCTTACCTGCCCATGGTGTCACAAAGTTCTTCAAAAGGTCTGTATAGAATATTTCCTAGCTGTCTCTACTGACCCGTTCTTCCCCAAATTCTGAGTCAGGGTCTAGTACAAGCACATGCGGAGATAGAATGCTTGAAGTTAGCTTTGTTTTGTAATAACCAGGGATTCTGATACTTTTGTTATCTAGGGAGAATTTGGAATGTGGAATGAAAAGCTTGATTTCTTTACCTTTAGGTACATAGCACAGAGAAATATCAATGGTAGTGAGGATAAAATAGAAATAAAATTTGTTATTAATAAAAGTGGAAGTAAATAGTCTATGTTTCAAGAGGGATTATAGGAATAAATAATCCAAATCCCATACTTACTTTATTTAAGCAATCTAAGACCCAAACTGTGGCATGGAGGAACAAGTCTGTAATCCTAACACTCAGGAAGCTGAAGCAGGAGGATTGCTGCAAGTTCAAGGCCAGCCAGTCTAAACTGTATAACAAGATCCTGCCTCAAAGATATAAAAGAAAATTTAAGATCCAGAGTGCCTGCATGTCTTGCCTGGCACTCAGCACAAGGCCTGTGCACATGGCCTCCCCTGCTGTGTCCAGGATCCTGCACACAACCTGTTGGTGGGAGTTCTGAGTTACAGGCAGGGAAGAAGAAGTGTGCAATTTTTGAAATTGAAATTTTCCTTTTTGTAGTTCGTTTTACACCTTGCTGTAAACCCTAAGATTTTCACCATTAAGGCAGAAGCAGCGAGATTTTTTAAGATTTTAGTTACTTAATTAATGTATTTATTTATTTGGTACAGGATTTTGCTACCCACCTTGGACTCATAGTGATCCTACTGTTCAGTCTCCCAAATGCTGGGTTTGTGGGTGTGCAGCCCTACAGCCAATTTTGGTAGCACAGACGGCGCACCCCAAGGTTTTACGGCCAGCACAGCATGTTGTACCCGGGATTAAACTGTGTTTCTGTGCTTGCCAGGCAGGCATTTAGACCACTGAGCTATCTCCCCAGACCCTAAAGGCCTCCCCCCCACCCCCGTACATTTGCAGATTTTTATTTGTCAAAGTATACAAAGAGAAATGTAGTTATCACTTTTGATTTTCATCTCTGGTGCCACTATCACTTACTGCTTAAAATGTTACCTGGTCCTTGTCCTTCAAACTCTCAACAGTTTCTCTGCCCCTTTCTTAAAAATAGCATTCCCCCTTTTTTTATTTTTTTTTTTTTTTATTATTTATTTATTTATTTATTTATTTATTTATATATATTTTTGTCTTTTTGAGACAGGGTCTTGCTATGCAGTTCAGACTGGCCTTGAGCTCACTTTTATAGCCCAGGCTGGTCTCGAACTTGCACCGATCCTCCTGCCTCAGCCTCCCGAGTGCTGGGATTACAGGCGTGTGCCACCATGCCCGGTTTAGCATTTCCCTTCTTGAAACTATTCATTAAAGTATTACAAAGGTTGTAGTTTTTAAAAAGCAAATATAGCCATACTACTACTTATTTTTCAATGCCTTTGAAAATATTATGGCAAATCTGAACCCACTGGAATAACATTGCCTTTCATGACTTGTTCATGGCTCATTCTACTCACGTCTTTATATCTCTTCCCATTTGCATGTAATGTTCCAGCTGTTGTAGATGTGCGACTTCATTAACATTTTATACTCCTTCATGTCTTTGTGTTCATGGATATTCATTCAGCAGTGTGGATGTCCGGGCTTTGCGTCATCACATGCCTGCCCACCAGACACCTATATGCAGAGCATTTCAGGTGAACACCAGGTGAGGTTAAGAGGAGTGAAGCCAGTTGCAAATTATGGTGGATTCACTGTTCAAGTCTGGGTCCTTCTCTAATGAACTCACTCTCATACTTGGATTCTTAATTGAAAAACAACTCCGGGCCCAATTCAACTAATCAGTAAAGTGGAAAATGGTTTTTGTCAGCCTATGAATGATATGAACTATATTTATCACCTAAATCTTCTGGTGTTGGAAGCGTTACTCTGCGTGTGGCTTGATCCTTAGTGTCATTAAATCAAAGAAGCCTCTGCTCAGATAATTACTACTGATCATGATATAATTTCACTTCAATTTAACATCTGTCCCTCCCACTTTTCTCATTAAAGCAAAGGCTGGACTATATAATTTCTGTGGCTAATGTCTCAAAGGGAATCCACTGACTTACATTATCCAAGTGGTGTATATTGTTACGCAAAAGTCCCTCACTTTCATCTGTGCTTTACTGTCCCATGTTTGTATTTTCACTATAGAGACATGTCTCTTTTAAGCTATGGGACACTTTTGGGCAAGCTCAGAGACTGTATCAGTAAACAGGATGCTGGCTGGCTATTCACGGTCCCGAGATTTCTGTTGTCCCCCTTTCCACCCAACCCTAGGCTGAGCCTGGGGATCTAAACAGGACTGTTGACCTAGCCTCAATCCTTCCGACTTTACCTACAAGAAAGATTTCCTTAAGTTGCACTTAGTTTTTCTTTTGCAATAGATTTGGTTCTTAGCAGACAGAATTTAGCTTTAGGAGTGGGTGTGGTTTATGCTGGATGTTCCTCTCAAAGCCTCATGTGTTCATCAATGGGGCACTTGAAGAGTGGTTGGTTATGGGGGCCTTTGCTCTGACTTGCTGTTGGTGGTGTGATCATTGGATCAGAACAGGTGGCTCTGTGCGTGCGTGAATGTGTGTGTGTATGGAAAGGGTCGCTCTCTCTCCACATCCTTCCTTGCTCCTCTGCCTCACAATGGCCCTTGATCTGAGCAGCTTTCTTCAGCTGCCCCTTACCTGTAAACTATTGTCAGCTGTTACATTACAGCCACAAGAGAATGACTAAGATAGTTCTGAGAAAAATCCTTATTTCCTTCACTTTTACTAAAAAAAAAGATGTTTTAAAATATTGCCTGTCTCCACATGGCCTCTATCTAAGTCAAGAAGCAAAACAATTGCGTAAACTTTCCCTATGTTCACCTCATCCGGGTCCCCACATTGCCACTGGATGAGCAACAGCCAAGGCGAGAGCCTTGCTTTACTATAACCAATACCTGTATTCTCCCCATGCATGTAATATACATTTTCAAGCTGTGCGTTCTTTTTTCCTTTCTTTTCATTGCTTTCTTATGAATGCCTCATACAAATTTCATTCTTTTCAAAATTTATGCGTATTTAGGGTGTACACCATGATACGGCAGTGTGTGCGGACTATTTGGTTCAGATCTAAAGTGTTCCCCGCACTCTCATGTCAGAGGTGGGGCAATGGGAAGAGGACTGGAACACGAGGTGCTGGACTCACCAGTGCACCCCTCCAGGCCGGGGCAGCTGGCAGAGCATCACTGGTGCATCACTCAGAAGGGCACATCCCTGTGCCCAGCCCCACCCTCTTCTCTCTGCCTCCTGGCCGCCACCACTGCACATCTTTCCCTCCACTTTGAAGCTTTGTCGTCTGGTGTCTGCCTGGGAGTCAACTGACCCTAACCTGAAACAACGACTCAACTCTTCTCCTTTAACTGTGGTGGTGGAGTGTCTGTGATACTCACGGGAAAAGGGGCACTCTCAGGGGACCCTGTGTGCTTGACTTGGGCTTTCAGTCACCTACCACAGACCTTAATGTCTATCTAAGTGGACAACTGAATCTCTGGAGCCTGCTCCCGGCACCTGGACACACACCCATTCTTCTCAGTGCTTTGATCCATCATCTCCTCAATAAATCCTACTATAAATTCTGCCCATGTATGATTCTCACTCAAAGGGGACAGTCGCAGAGTTTGGCTGATCCATGCTTCTGTGTGCTCACACTTGTCCGTGTTCCCCTGTCATGACTGCACTCCAGGCAGCCTGCTTTTGCTTGTTCATTCACCATGGTCGCCTGACAGACACCGAGTTCTGCTGAAGTCCCTTTCACCTCTTTGTGGTTTCCTAACTTACAATAGCTCACAGCAATAATCACTAAATATTTTTAAGATGTTTTGAAAAACAAAATTTCTCATTCTCCTCTCAAACATGTGCCTTTTGCTTGAAACTTTTACCTTGGTCTTGGACTTCTAAGAGGTCTGCAGACAGATTTTTGTGAAAACTTGAGCCCCTAAAGTTGTGTTGAGAATTTTATGTTTATGTGTACAAGTGCATTGTAATGAGAAGATAGAACTCTTTATCTGAAAAGAGGAGTCATATGCCTTCCAAGTTAAGTGTCATTGGTCTATCGGGTTGTATACCCAGAAGTCATTCAGCCCTACAGATGGTGATCTTCCCTGTGTTCTGGAAAGATAAATCTACTTTACAAGAATGAATCTCAACTTCAATTTACTTTGAATAGAGAGGAAGCCCTCCGTGTAGCTGTCTCATACTGCAAATTAATATTCATCCTTATTTTAATTCTAAAACCTTTTGGTTTGCTAAGTTGCTTTAACTTCTAACTTCATGTGTAAGTTTTAAGCACATCATGAGGATAGGCATGCCAAGAATAGGGCAAAGCTTCCTATGTGGGCCTCTGCGAGCTAAGCATGACATGGCAGAAAACATCCTAGTGTACTTTTTTGCATTGCAGAATCCCCGTGACCCTCTGCCTAGGTGCCTCCTAATAAACGTGACTTTCTGTTTCTCTAATCTACTCTTTTTTTGGTTTCTGAGACAGGATATCATTACACATTCAGGCTGGCCTTGAACCTACTACAGAACTCATATTGGTCTTGAATTTATGATGATCCTCCTGCCTTAACCTCCTTAATGCTGGGATTACAGGCATGTGCCACTATGCCCGGAACCTTCATCTACTCTTTTTCTTTTTGTACCAGGGATTACATTTAGAATTTTGAACCTTGTGTTCAAAAGCAGGCCCTTATGCTGCTGAGCTATCTCCCCTGCCTCTGATCTCTTGTTTGTAAGTAAAATTCTAGAATCCCTTCAACTAAATTTAAGATAAAATCAAAGACAATTTCTTTGTCCATATTTCCTTACTTGAAAAATATTTCAAAATGTGATGCAAGCCTTGTTTTAGCATATAAAATCTATTCTAAAATAATGTTTTCTTACTTTTTTGAGCTGGACCTTTTTTTTTTCCTTTTCTTAATTTAATTGACATATAATTATAAATATTCATGGGGTAACTGTGATATTTTGACATTTGTACACAATATGCAATGATGAAATCAAGCTGATTATCATATCTATCAATCTAGCTTTATCAGTTTGTATTGAAAGGATTCAAAATCCTTTCTCTTAGTGTTATGGTTTGTGTCTAATTGTCCTTCCAAAGCCTCACACAATCATAGGGCGGGGACTTCTAGAGTTCAAGGCTAATTCATGATCCACTGGGATTATGTGTCTTAATACTGCTGGGATCATGGGTGTGGACTGAGGCAGATAGCCTGGGGCAGAGAGTCTGAATGTAACATAAAGAGAGACAGGGGAACAGACTCTCTCTGTTGCTCTCTGTTACCCTGATTGGTCGGTCGTACCTGTTGCCATCGTTGGGGTCCCACTGCCACGAACTGGATGCTCCCTGCCCTGTTCCACTCAGCCTCAAGCCAGATGAATGTGGACCGAAACCTCCAGCAACTGTGAGCTGAATAAGCTTTTCTTTTCTTCATTTTGAGTGTCGGGTATTTGTTCCAGCAATGAGAGAAGAGTAACCAAGACACTTAACTATTATGAAATAGTCAAGAAAGTATCAGTCGCCTCTAGTCATCCTAACTTAGCCCATCCATGAAGAAAGACCGTGCATGCAGACCCGTGCAGTCACTCTGACGTGATGACGGCAGTGACACCAATGCACTACGTGGGAGTGCACAGCGCCATGCAGGGCGCTGCCCCGCTGCTTTCTGCCCATGAACTCAATGCTTATTCACAAACACCAAGGAGCGCGGGCTCCCATCATTTTGCAAATGGGAGAAAATCTTACTGAGGGATTTTAAATAAAAAGTCTTACATCGTGCACCTAAGAAGGAGCAAAGAGGATTTGACCTCGCTAGGTTGAGGAATCTCATCAAGACCTCGGACGGTATGGCATTGGATGCTCCTAGGACACCCATTCCCTCTTTCAAATACAAAACTAAAGCGCTAGTGGTCATTTATAAAGTTAATCTTGCTGGTCCTTATGGAATATTTGACTCTTAGCCTGGTGACAAAAAGTTTATTACAGAAATACTAAGTGTAATCACATTTTAAAATTCCACTCGAATTCAAGCTATTTACAGATCATGTTGATTACAACTGCAATTTTCCCAACCTGTAATTTCTTTGTTATTCAATAAAGGACTAAAATCATTTTCAACATACTGCCACTGAGTGGAGCTATGAGTCCATATGTAGTTCATTGAGCTAGGACATCTTTTCACAGTCTGTACAAGTGATGATGTTTTTGTTTTTAAGAAATACGTTTGAGACAGCCTGGAAGGTATCTAACAGAGTTCAAATAAATTTCTTGTTTTTAATTTTGACTTTTCAAGACTTTACAGTGATCAGCCTTTCATTTTATTTCCGAAGACACATATTCGAACAAATAAATGTTCTCTAATTAAAAATAAAAAGCCCTAGTGACTGCATCCAAGTCTCTTGGAACATTTAATGGAAACAAAAATACAACAGAAGGAAGTCTTATAACCATTGTCAAGGTCAAATCAATGTAAAGTGAATTGGAATGTTTTAGAATTGATTTCTTACAACTAGTAATTTGATTTTTAATACAGATCTAATTAGATTTTGAAGACATTATGAGCTCTTAGATCTATAAAACTGGGTAAGAAAAATAATATTATTGAGTACTATATGCTATGAAGACAGTAAGTTATTTAAACATATATAATATACATATAATAATAATTATACTTTAATTATTATGGTGACCATTTTAATGATTTATCTTTGTTCAGTCATTTATAATTTACTCTAACTTACTGACTGTAATGAACCAGAAGACATATGTTAAAAATCATCAAAAAAAATATTGGAAGTAGAGGAAAGTAAGGGGGAATATACATTAGTTACAATCCCAATGAAGTGATTCAGAGTTTATGAGCCACAAGTTGATATTTAACTGCATATTTTTCTAATAATCACCAAGATTATAAGAATACATCATAGCTTTAAAGAAATACTAACAATGAACAACATTAAAGAAAACAAAAAAGAATGACTGTCCTAGATGTTTAGTTCTGAGGACTGTAACCTCTATTTAAGATGAAAGTGGTCTTTCATCTGGATGAAAAGTCAAGCCCACCTAAAATGCCCGGATACTGACTACACCATGACTTTCATATCTTTGTGTTAGCACAGATCTTACATCTATGGCTGAAACATTTAGAAAATTTCCCACTGAATGTCTTCCTGGTGTCGTCAGATGTTTCAGGCTTAAATATTTAAAAATAAAGGCATTTGCCATCCCCGAATCTGCTGTGCCCTACCCAACTCCTTCCTATGATTCCAGTCTTGCAGAGCAGTGCCAGCCTTCACTTAGTTCCATAAGCCAGAAACCTGGCAATGAGCTCATCCTGTCCTTTATTTTCCTCTTCCAGTCACTGGCTAGCTGGGCTGCTGGCTGCTCATTATGGGACACCAGCATCTCTCACAAGCTGTCTTTCCCTCTTCACATCTAAGACCAAGATCCACACCCAGTCTTCATATCTCTTCGTGCAGCATGGCTATGACTTACAACTCTTCCTGAACTTTTCTATAGTCCTCCAGATTGTTGCCAGAACTAATTATGAAAATGTAATTGAGCTCCAAGCCTACTAAGAATTCTCCAGTAGCTAACTGTAAGTTACAGGATAAAATATTTTTTCATGTTCTGTTAGGAAAATATTGAGTGGATGTCTCAAGTCTAATATGACACTACTCTTGAAATTTATACTACAACCCTGGGCACAGTGGTGCAAGCCTGTAATTCCAGCGCTTTGGAGATGGAGACAGGAAGATCACTGTGAGTTCCAGAGTAGCTGAGCTATGAAGAGAGCACATGGCCAGCCCGAACCTCATGGTGAGTCCTTCTTTCAAGGAAAAGAAGTGTGTGTGCTACAGATACATAACTACTGGGTACGTATTCAGCAATTATTAGTTAATAAAAACCAGTGAGTGTGATTTGATAGCTAATGAACTCCTGTGTCAACCACACCCACTGTTAATTCACCATTTTTCATTTTTCTGAGCTTATAATTTTTCTTCAGAGATAAAGGGAAAACAGTATGAGTGTATGTGAAAAGACTTGAGAGCATTAATTTTTTGCTGTTGTTGTTGTTGTTATGGCCAGCTCAGTTGCCCTGGGGGTGGGGCTGGTGCAGTGTGTGGTGCTGGGGATTGAACCATGGTCCCTGTGGTTGCTTAAGCTTGCCTAAGCAGGTGCTTTAGAATGCTGAGCCATTTTGCGGGTCCCATTAAGCTTTATTAGTTGGATAGGCCAAATAGCTCAGCGGATTAAAGTGCCTGCAAGTGGGGCCAAGGACTGGGGGTTCAATCTCTGGACCTGCCACACAGGCCCAACCCCCTGGGCAAGCTGAGACCGCAATTGAGACCCAGCTTTTGGGAGGCTGTAAACAGGAGAAATACTACAAGTCTCATGTAGTAGTGAGACTCTGAACACCTTGCAGACCCTTCCCTAAAGTACAGGAAATAAATAAAGCTTTATCCGTTGATACATTTATTTTTAGTTAGCTAATTAAGTATCTGAACTGTGCAGAGGCAGATTGTGTGTAAAGTCTGAGATGCAGCAGATGTACACTGCTGCTACCCTTGACTTTCTTCATAACATGCCTTGGGACTGCTGCTGAGAAGAACTCAGTGTAATTCCAACTGCCTGAGACCACTGGGTAACCTTGGATATGTTATTCTACTTGAGCTTATCCTAAGCAAAGTTAAAATAGCTGCATTAACTTACCTCCCACAGGCATGTTAATAAGTATATTTTTCCCCAATGTGCAATCTACAAATTTTCATTAGTCATAGGGCTACAATAATAATTAATTGTCCCTGGTTTTCCTTGTTATTTACTGCTCACTCATGCAAAAGATGTTATAGAAGAGGATGGGGTAAAGTTGCAAAATATGCTGATATACCAAATAAGCTGCCAGGATAATAATAATAATATAAAAAAAGCAATCAGGGTTGCAGAAGACCTTCTGATTTCCATCCCATCTAATCACCAGGGATCCTATTGCAAACTAATTTTCTTATCTCTTATCTCTAAGTCAGCTCCTTTGCCAAGGACTTAAGAACTCAATTTATCATCTCCCTTAACAGGTGCCTTGGCTGCCAGTGTGCCTTGGCTCTGCACCTACACTACTGATTTAAGGCAAAATTGATCCTGACTCAATATTTGTGCTCTGGGTTTTAAATGCAAATGCCTAAATGCTAAAGTAACAGACAATACAACATGTGTTACACACGTACAGCTTGTGTTCTCCTGATCTTTCCTGCCGGATGCTAAACACTATGTTTCTAATCAGTCAAAGGCATTATGCTGCCAAAGACACTTTCTTCCACCTATATGAGAAGAAAGAAACCAAAAGAAACTTTTGGACATCCCTATGGAATGCCAGAGCACCAGGCAGCTGACTGAGCAGTATGTTCTGGTTGACACAACTCAGTCATTTCAGTACCCTTACCAGTCCATGCACAGAAAAACTACACTGGCTGATTCTACGCAAGAAGATCAGAGAAACATTTCAGAAAGTTCATGGAGCATCTCAATGAGGCTGAATGATCATGACGTCAAAAATGTTTGAAAATACAGAATGAAGGACATTAAAGACATAAATTCACATTCCTGAACTTTTCAAAGTATGACTAAATAGTGTGTACTGAGTTTTAATTTGGGGCTAGATCAGGTTTATGCCTCTCAAGCAACTTGTCTAAGATTTTCCTTTTCACCTCGGGAATATCTCCCCACAAAATGTTCTCTTTCTTGATGTTTTACTTCTAAATCATATTCACAGCAACTTAAGCATTTTTTGGTTTTTTGCTTTGTTGCAAATTGATTTAAACTCATGCTGACCTAGAGTCATCATCAATTGAACTTGGTGATGTTAGAGTGTGATTCTGCACAAAAGGTGACCTCATCTCCAAAGCGTTGGTGCACAGCCCACCGCTGCTGGTTCCCACCTTGGTTGTGTATGTTGTACACGGCCATTCAAAACAGGCTTTGGACAAGCTTCTTCAGTCCCACATCTCTGCACACATATGATCACACTATTCATTGTACTTAACCTGCATTATGAGCAATTCAAGAAATATGTTATGAATGTGTCTTGGTTAACTGATTGTGTCAACTTGCATAAGAAACATCCAATTGAACTGGACCAGCATAGTTCTGGGTGTGGCTGAAGGGGCTGAATGCAGACAGAAGACCCAATGAGTATAAGTGACAACAACCAATAGGCTGTCACCTGAGCGTAGAAGGGAAACCAAGAAGGAAAGCTCACTTGTTTCTTTGGAGCTCTGGTTCTCCCCTTCACCTTGGAAGTCATTTGCTGGCTTCTAGAACAGTCTTCAGCGGGCAGCACAGATCTTTGTTCTTCATGTACAGCCTTCCAAGGCACTCTGCAGTAAGCTCCAGAACTATGACTAGATTCGTTCATGGTTTTTGATATTTGACTCTGTGCATGGCCAGTGTAAGACAATCTTGTAAATTCTTACAGATTTGTATGTCTGCATTAACTCTTTCTCTAGTAAGCGCTGAATAATATGGCATGACTCCTCTAGGACTTGACAAATTTCTTTTTGTCTGTGTTGTCTTTTCTTTAGGAAACCTTGCTACACATAGAATCAAATTAAGTATACCATCTGTCATATGTAACCATTCTTTAACAATCAGAATTTTTGTCACATGCCTTTTTAATATCAGTATTTTTCCTACAATGTAAATTCTGAGAGGAGAGATCCATTTTACAATTATTGAATTCCTAGACCCATGACAATAGCATGTAGGAGATATAAAACTTATTTTATAAATCATCCATGTACATCCTGAGATGTCCATGCACAAATATGATTTAGCTAAAATGATGGGGATGATCCCTAATGCCTGTCATAATTTATGAACAAGTTTAGGAAGGGATACCTCAAAAAAGTTACTTCTGACATTTATATTGCTGAGTAGTTTTTTTTTTTTTTTAATCTGTTTTATAGGTAAAAGTCCAAGAAACAGAAACTCAATGAAATCAGAATATCTAAGAATAGATGATAAATAGTGTCAATATATTTAGATTTTTTTTTGGTAGAGACATAGAATTAATTTACCTGTTTGGAGGTAAGAAGACATTGCTAATCTTGGATCTGCTAATGATCTTACAGGGAAATGATTTAGTATTCTACAGGTGACACTCTCTTTCTGTTATCTTTATCCCTTCAGGGCCCCTGTATCTATTTTTTCTGCTCACAAATGTGGACACAGGCCTTTATCTTTAACAATGGAAAGGTAATTTCCCAAATCAGCCACAGTCAATGCTTTGCTATGCTGATGTAGTATGCACAAAGACCAGGCTGGAACCAGTGACCACAGGGAAAGGAGAGCGCAGCCCCTCCCAAGCCCTGGGCACTGTCCTAGGTCAGTACAATGAATAATTCATTAGGATTGCCACTGTCTAGGGAACATCCTTGTTTTACTGATTACTTGCTTTTATCCACCCATTTATCTTCTTTAAAGATTTTGTTTCCTTTCAAATACTTGTCTGCAATTTTCCTATTTAAAGCTATGTTTTCCCCAGGCTTTGAGGTTTTAGATACACTCTTCTACCCGTACCAGTGCTGACCACAAATTCCCAGTACAAAGTGTAAAGCCTAACATTATTCTATTGAGACATAACCAAATGTTACAAGATTTGGTCTTGACGTCAATAGCAGTTTAGAGACTAATGAAAATTAGTTTTTGGTTAACTATTGTGACACTGGACTAGAGACTATTTTTATGGAAGATAATTGCTCGTCTTTGCTTGCCAAGAACAGGTTTCAGTTTACACAGATAAAGTCTAAGTTGGTAAAAGTTCTTTGGCATGTGAATACTTGACCACTCATATTTAAAATTATGCATACATATATTCCATAGCCAGTGTAAATTCTATTTTCACTTCTTTTGATTATAATTCAATGTTGAGGTGAAAGAAATTGTTTTGTTAAATGTAATTCAGTTTTCAAATGTGACTAACAGAGTTGGCCAGATAACTTAGCAGACTAAAGCGCCTGCTTAGGCAGACTGCAATGAGGGGTTTGATCCCTGGATTGCTGTGCTGGCCCTGCCCCTTGGACCGGCTGAGATGGTAACTGAGACTGGGCATGGTGGTGTGTGCCTGTAATCCCAGCGCTTGGGAAGCTGAAAACAGGAGGATCACTCTGAATTTAATCTGTAGTGAGACCCTGTTGACCCTGTACTGAATACATATTTTTAAAAAGACTAATGTGGCTACCATGATTATTATGGTTTTGGTGCCACTTTTGTTGTTGTTGTTGTTGTTCACTGTTTCTAATCTTATAATTTTAATAGTGATTAAAATATTAGCCAGAGAATGACTACCTGGTAACATATGGACTCATTATTTATAACTTTTTACTGAAGATGAAAATTACGCTGCCAGTATCCAATGTGCTAGAAGGATTTTGAAAAATCATGGCAAGTTAATTAAGTTTCTTGACTAATTTCCCTAATTACTTAGGGCATTTGCCACTCAGACCTATTGCTCAATGTATGTCTATGTATCCCAAGCATTTTCTTGATTGTTCTTTGTAAATAGCAATTTTTACAGTCTTCATTAGTTCCTAATTTTTCAAATTTGTCTTCTTCATTATACCTGCTAAAGACCAAATTTTAAAATGAGTTCATTATCTCTGCTATTTTAGAACTTTTATTACATCTTATCTCCTTTGTTTATTACAGGATTTAAATTATTCCAATATATTTTGTCTTTGGTTTTAGGAACAGCTAAATTATCCTTTCTCTGCGTTTAGCATAATTCATACTAAAATTAAGCCTTGCTAGAATGAAGACTATTTCTTTTGCTTTTTTAAAAGTGTCACGCAGTGGCACTCCATTTACAACTTGTTAAATATGGAATACATTAAACGAGTTTCGCTGCTCACGTGTGCAACTCACTCAGCTTTCGTTTTAAACATAACTTGGTACCCATCAAGCCAACATGGCTTATTCTAGCGTCCACAGTCCACACAAAAATCTCTTTTATTGCTCTGCTCAACGACTCCAGTCCTGTATCACATCTTAATTCCTTAAATGTTATTGAGGCGATTTTTATCTTGGTAGAACTATTTTAGTCTTTTGTGTTTTAGAGTTTTAGATGTTTTTCAATCTGTAATCTTCTGTCTTTTAAAAATTTTTTTTTTTTTTTTTTTTTTTTTTTTTTTTTTTTTTTTTTTTTTTTTTTTTTTTTTT